>PVIW01000780.1:182567-397400 GCA_004026585.1 Noctilio leporinus | reverse complement strand
TTCACTGACTGGCTTATTTCACTAAGCATAATATTCTCCAGTTCCATCCATGTTGTTGCAAAGGGTACAAGTTCCTTCTTTCTTTCTGCCATATAGAATTCCATTGTGTAAATGTACCAAAGTTTTTTGATCCAATCATCCACTGATGGGCACTTAGGCTGTTTCCAGCACCTGGCTATTGTAAATAGTGCCGCTATGACATAGGCGTGCATAGGTTCTTATGAATTGGTGTTTCAGGCTTCTTTGGGTATAGTCCAAGTAGTGGAATTGCTGGATCAAAAGGCAGTTCCATTTTTAGTTTTCTAAGGAAACCCCATACTGTTTTTAATTTGATTTGTGAATAAATTCTTCATATCCCCAAATTGTGGGGGATTTGAATTTTTAATCCCTGTAGTGAATGAACCCTGATGTCTTACCAAGATACTACCTCCCAGCTTTCAATAAAGCTGGATTCTGATAGACTTCAGATATCCCAGGTTGTCCTCAGGAAAGTGTTAACACAAAGTGATGTAATAATCTATTTAAAATGTGTGTGTTTATACATTTGTTTTTAAAGTGCAATGATCAGCTTAACACAAAATGTATTCAGTGTCAGTAACATTAATTTTAATATTGTCACAGGTAAATTAAAATGACTATATTAATGGCATGAATGTATATAAAGAAAAGCCTAAACTAATATTTTTAAAATTTGAAACTTATTATAAATGCTTTTGTGTTTTGCTTTTATAGTAACCTTGATGTTCAAATATGTTAATGTTTACTTAATAAATAGGAAACATTAAAACATATGTTTATTTATTAAATCAAGTGGGCAGACATTATTAAATAAATCATGCTAGGGGAATTAATTACATTGGTGGCATTGAGTAATATACTGAATGCTGAATATGCTCTTCAGACTATAATTCATGCGAATACAGGCAATTTGAAAATAAAAAAAACTTAAACTCTTTACAGAAAGAAAACCCTCAAATCTTAAAAGCACACACAGTACTTAAAGTTATTATTTTGAAAACGTTTAGATATTTCAGAGTGGCACTGAATGAGGAAACAAGAATGCTCAACAATGACTTGATCATAATTCAATCAAGGGCCCGGAAATCTGGCCTCATTATGTGCTCTTTCCAGCCAACAAAAGCAGTTCGTGGGCTGCAAACAAGTTGTGGTGCATTGGCTTTGGAAATCAGTTGCGGATGCAGTAATCCAAGGTTCACGTTGGAAGATACTGGCACTTTTTCTGAAGCTAAATGCAGTGGAGCCTATTACATTTGTGTCTTATTAACAAGTTTCAAATGGTGCTTGTTCTCATTTTATAGGAAGCCCTAAAGACATTCTTGTGCCGCTAAAAGATTTGTCACTGCCACGTTGGTTGGTAAATTTTCACTTACTACAATAAATGAAATAAGGGACGTTTTGAAGTGTGTTTAAAAGGCGAGAAAACAATTGTACAGTGATTTATTTTCCTAATCAAACCATATAAAATGGCTCAAAACAAATGTTCATCGTCTTACTTGTTCCTGAGAATTTTGCAATGAAAATGCACGACACGACTGTCATTACAAATTAAATGTTTGCAAGTTCGATACCATGGTTAAAGTACTGAATTTGCTTCTAACTTTGTAAATAAATGTTAAAATATGAACTGGCCCATATAACTGTGATGGTTGCCTGTAATGAAATGTAGAGATACCTTTAAAATTGTGAAATTTCAAAGAAAACTTTTGATTGATTCCTTGGAATCAGGATTGAACATATTTATTTTACTCCCCCAAGGCAGTGTTGACATTGTTTTTTAAGAAAATGAAAGAAATAAATTTCATATAATAAAGCAAAGTTTAAAAAACAAAAGACATGTTTTGTTTTGTTTTTTAAGTAAATTTCATTGATTATACTGTTACAGTTGTCCCAATTTCATTTCCCTTTGCTCCCCTCCACCCAGGAACCCTCTTCCCTCCTGCAATCCCACACCTCGCTAAGTTTATGTCTATGGGTCATGCATATGAGTTCTTTGGCTTTACACTTTCCTATATTATTCTTCACTTCCCCCTGTCTATCTTGTACCCACCAATTATGCTTCCTAATACCTGCACCATTTCTCCCCTTCACCCTCCCAGCTGATAACCCTCTAAACAATCCTTATACCTATGATCCTGTTCCTCTTCCAGTTGTTTGCTTAGTTTGTTTTTGTTTTTATTTCTTAGATTCTGTTGTTGACAGTTGTGAGTTTGTTGTCATTTTAATATTCATAGTTTTGATCTTTTTCTTAAATAAGTCCCTTTAAAATTTTATATAATAATGGCTTGGTGATGATGAACTTCTTTAGCTTTACCTTGTCTGGGAAGCACTTTATCTTGCCCTTCCATTCTAAATGATAGCTTTGCTGGATAAAGTAATCTTGGTTGTAGGTTCTTGCTTTTCATCACCTTGAATACTTCTTGCTAGTCCTTTCTTGCCTGCAAAATTTCTTTTGATAAATCAGCTCATAGACTTACAAGAACTTCTTTATAGGTAACTCTCTTCTTTTCTTTTGCTACTTTAAAAATTATTTATCTTTAAACTTTGGCAGTTTAATAATGATGTGTCTTGGTGTGGTCCTCCTTGGGTGTAGCTTATTTGGGATTCTCTGGGCTTCCTGGACTTGCATGCCTATTTTCTTCACAAAACATGGGAAGCTTTCCTTCATTATTTTTTCACACAGGTTTTCAATTCCCTGCTCTTTCTTTTCTCCTTCTGGCACCCCTATCATTCAGAATGTTGGTATAATTAAAGTCGTCCCAGGGGTTCCTAAATCTCTCTTTGTTTTCTTCAAATCATGTTTCCTTTTTTTGTGCTAGTTGACTGTTTAGTATTTCCTCATGTTCCAAATCATTGATTTGAACCCTGATTTCCTTCCCTTCACCATTGGTTTTGTGTGAATTTTCCTTCACTTCACTTAGCATAGGCTTCCCTTCTTCCCTTCCGTGTTTGCTGTACCCAAGCAGATCGGTTCCAGTCAGTGAGCCCCTTCATCACCAGCGTTTTGAGCTCTGCATCTGTTAGGTTGGCTGTCTCCTCTTTCAGGCTGCTGTCCCCTCATCTTAGTTCTCCCACCGGAACATTGATCTGTTCCCTCTTTGTGGGTCTTACTTCTCGGTCTCCTCAACTTGACAGGCTCCTGTGTTTGCCTCTGTGTCTTAGGTAGAGCTATTGCACCTGTTACCAAAAGCCATGTTTTATTGATTGTTTCATCCCACACAGCAGAAAGAAAGAATTCCTACCTTTCACACAGCATAGAAGGAACAGGAGAGTATTATGCTTAGTGAAATAAACCAGTCAGTGAAAGAAAAATACTGTATGACCTCACCTAGAACAGGAGCCAAATAAATTAATTTAATTAAATTAAAAAATAAACAAACAAATGAGTAAAACAGAACCAGAGGCATGGAAACAAGGGACAGACTGACACTGACCAAAGGGGAGGCTGGAGCAGCCAATCTCGAAAAGAAGGGGAAGGGTCTAGTCAAGGAACAAGTATAAATGACCAGTGGACATGGACAACAGGGTAGGGATGGACCGTAGGTGTGGGGGGTTGGGCAGGGCAGGGGAGAACAGTGGGGGAAACATCCAGACGATTGTAAAAGAAAAAAAAAAAAAAAGGGCAAAACAAAAAAGAAAAGAAAAGAAATACCAATAATTGCTACAGGCATCAGAGTTCATTTTCCTTTCTCTAGGGGTGCATCGATGTATTCAAGAAATTAGGAAGTTGTTTAAAATTAGAATTGTCTTGCAAATACTTTAAACTCAGTAGCTTCTTGAATATAATCTGGAGCAAATTTACCCTTCTGAGCCTCAGAAATGTTTGTGGCTTATGTAGTAACAATCCTTGCTTTGGGGAGTCGGTTAAGACATAAAGTATTACATTATATAGTGCTTTGTAACACAGCTCCAGAAAAGGTATAATGGGATGTCTTGCTCTCCTTCTGTGTAGTATGATGTATCTTCACTTATGATATTTCCAGTGTATTCCAAACTGGGACTTCTTTTTTCAGGTCCGAACATTCACAAATGAATTTTCATTAATTACGCACCTAACAAATAAGTAAATGAATGCATCAAATGAATGAACGGTTCAAACTAAAATTGCTTTGATTTTTAGCATAAAACGTAAAAACAAAACACCGTGCAAATATTTCACGTAGTAATTGTCACACTTAAATTTGCTTCTCTTAAGCATTCAAGAAACAATCACAACAAAAAGGATCTGGTATCACAATAAGTGCATTTGTGTTAACATGTTTGTATTTCTATAGGTATTCAATAATGCTTACCAACTAAAAAAAAAAAAGCTTATGCTTATTCAATATTATTCATATGCTCCAAAAACTGAAAACTGCTGGCTTAGCTAAGCCTTCTCTTTTAGTAGCTGAAACGATTAGGGTCAAGAGACTTTAAATCCCCTTACTTTTTTTCACACATGTAATTAACTGCAAAGCCAGAACTAACTGGTCTCCAGCCTCCTGGAATCCCGGTGCATTATTCTTTAGAGTGCTTTGCTTCCTTATTTGGACCATTCTTCTCAGTGAGACTGAATACGAAGATGAAGAATGAATGGGGCTGGGAGGGTTACTTGTCAGAGTTTCAGTGAATAACCCTGCGGTTCAAAGCTTTCGGTGAAAGTTAATGACCTGTTATTTTGTTGCTTTATAAATCATTGAAATGCCAGCTTACAATAGCCAAAAGTTGAGTCACAAGAACATAATGTAGACATAGTTATAAAGCAACACAGTTACAAGTCAGAGAGCTTAGTGTGGCCATTTTAAAAAGCCATACACAGAGGAAATGGTAATATTGAGTTTTTCCTTTTTAATTTCTGGGTATTATGAAAGGGAAAATAAAATCCTTCCAGAAAAAGAAGGGGAAAGAAAATATAACTTTGCAAGTAAAATAGTCTATTTCAAGGTCAAAAGGTAAAAACTACAATGAAAAGAAAGAACTTTGATAGAATTTGTAGGCTTTATCCGCAGTACCTAAAGCTAAATATGTCCTTACAGAATTTACTATTCAGAAAGGAGAATAAATACATGGTAATGCAGGATGGGACAAAAGTAGTTTTACCGTTGTATGCAAAATAGAGTTCATTAATTATTTTATTGTTTTCTATATAAACAACAGTAAACTTACTGTACTTCTGCTTCACTCTGTATTTAACATCTTATCAGAGTATGTTTGGTAATGATCTAAGGGTTTTGTAAATAGTATAACTTTTAATTTTTACACTAAACCAATGAGGTAGGCATTGGTGTCTTCATGGGGAACTTGACAAATAAATTGTCCACCGTGTCATAGGTAATCATTGACTTTAATGAGGATCGCGATGGTCAATGTTACTTCAGATCCCAGAGAAATACTGACTAGACAACATGCTTTATCACCTGTGAACCACTGTGCTTACCTAGTGGCGATATGAAGCCTGCATGAGCAAAACTGATGTAAAACAAATAGAAAAAAAAATGTAGCAGAAAGTGTCAATTATTTTCAACTGGTGACAGTGAAAGTTTTATTAAAACTGTGGCACTTAGACGCAGGCTGGTGACTCAGTGGATAGGCGCCAGCCTGGGAACCCAAAGGTCGCTGGTTCGATTCCCAGCCAGGCCACATAACCAGGTTGCAAGCCAGGTCTCCATTCATGTCTGTGGCTGGAGGCAGGTGAAGGACAACCATACAATGATGTCTCTCTCCCTCTCTGCCTCTCTCCCTTCCCATCTCTCTGGAGATAGTAAATAAAATCTTTTAAAAAACATAGTAGCACATAAAATGGGTTTAGAACATCTTCAGGCAGGAAAAAAAAAAATGATGCATGAACAAATATGCAATAAAGTAATTACTTACAAATGACCTCAATCTGCACTGTAACCACAGGAAAATCTTGCTACAGCTTCACTTCTAAAGTTATTGTTTAAGTTTTTTGCCTATTACTTCTTGCCTACTACCTACAAGATTCAATATAGCTACCTAATCATTCATTTACATACTCAGCTCAAATACAGAGAATTTATGGTATATCCCAAGTTCCATCTTTAAGTGAATATGGAAAAAAATCAAGATGTAGTCTTTGCTAATGCAAAGTATGCAGTTTTGGGTGAGATGCAAAAATATAGAATTTTATCCATAATTTACATTACTTGATGTAAGTAAATCCAGAAGTTTAGAAGAATCAAACCAAGTCTACTATGGTTGATAGAAATATTCTTATAGAAAGAGAGGCTGAAGCAAGTACTAGAATATAACTAGGAGGAAGAAAAGTACAATAAAAAATAGCAGTCGAGGTGAAGTAAACAAATATGAATTATGGAGGAGAGAAAGCTCATACAGCATTCTCTAAACAACATGATATATCATTTAAAACAACCCTAACTCTACCTGTTAGTGAGACAAAGACATTATAGAATGTGGGATCAACATCTACTACAGCTAATTGGGTTTTTTACCTACTGGCTCTTAGCTACAACTTTTAATAAGACACAGTATCTTCAAGAAGATCAACTTGGCCAAGAGGGAATTGCCGTACTCTACTTTGAAATATTAAGTAACCTGAAAAACTGTACCAAAAAAAAAGGCACTAAAAATTATCTGTGGGCAAATCAGGGACGGAAATGGATTTAAATAAATGTATCTTGTATCCATATAACTTGATAAACAAAGGAGAACAAAATCAAAGGTGACATGCTTGCGTATCAAGGAAAAAGGAATTCCTGAGAGACAGGGCAGTTGGCAAGCTAGTCAAGGTGACCTTGCTGCCTGATTAAATGTTACAAATTGTGTACAGAATGTTGCTTACAAGTCAAATGGAATTTCAGGGAAAAGTAAACTTACGTGATGAAAAACACTTTGCTCTCTTTAAAAGTTTTCTTCAATTCACTCAGCCAAAGTAAGATACTCAATTTTTCATGTTCCCTTACCAATTTGTACAAGTGAAAATCATGGCCCTTAGCAAGTGTTATCACAAATTCCATGCTTATTTCTTTTCCTTAGACACTAGGTTTTGAAATATTTCAATGAAGCATGCATAAATTAATCATTTATTAACTAACTAATTGATGAGAAGATTGAACCTATATGCTGTGGAGCTTATATATACTATTTTCTTTTAACATCATTATTTTGTGAATAACTAATTTAGAAGTACATTAATTAAAATGGTTTCTTAATTTACTTAGATAACATATCTAAGTAAATTAGAAATATTGAAAAAGAAGTTTAAAGGGAATAAATAGGCTAGTGGAAATTCACTTATGGAATTCAAAAGTTTTTCTTTTTTATGACATAGCTAGTGAGTTTATTTCAATGTATAATTATTACAAAGATACAAATATGTTATCTTCACTGTGAAATACTCTAGAATATTCATTCATTTCAACTATTGCTTATTTTATTAATTTATTGGGATATCACTGGTTAATAGAATTGTATAGGTTTCAAGTGTATGATTCTATTTTGTGTCATCTGTATGTTGCAGTGTGTGCTGACCAATTTTGATATTTTACTTTCAAATTAAATAACAGGCATTTGCACTTATTTTCTCATATGAACTAAAATATAACTAATATAAAGAATAACACCTATAATAGCATAGTGTTTATTTAGATTATTGAAAATTATCTGCTAATGCATATTTTATTGTAATTAATTTTGTTAATATTTATTATGTTTAATAAGATGACTTAAAATGGTACATGCTAGTATATTTTGTTACCCTACATATATATCAAGGCATTTTTCATTAACAAATTGTTACTCAACAAATAAATACTGAGGTCCTTTTGTTTATGTACCAAGATTTTAGGAACAGATGAACAAGGCTGACTATTACATAGCACATATTCTAGCTTGGGATTTTGTCAGTAATTAAGTTCTTGTCATTGAGCTTCATAGCTACCTCTTTCTATTCTACTTTTCAATGCTTGGACCAGGTTTCAAAATGCAGCTTTTTTGGTGGCTGACTTTTTAAAACTTTTCTGCCAAATGGCTCACTATGTAGAAGGTAGGAAAAGACAAAGGTGTACTTTTTCCTTTCCTTCTAATTGCTGTTCTAATTGGTGTTCTGTATCACTGAATCTTCACCTTGGAAACATTTGGTTGTTTTCCAGTTTGCTTTAGCACTCAGACCCACGTTGTCACGTTTCCTCTGAACCATCACTGCTATTCAGACAGTGACCCTTGCACAGAGCCCATCTCTGCCAGGTCCCTACGTGTCACTCCTGAGGTACCAGCACCAGCCAGAAAACAACCCTCCCTGAGCTCTGACCCCAGGTTGACAAGGGTTCTTTCAAATATTATTTGTTTTTCTTTCCAAACACACCAACACTATGCTAACAATATTCTATATAAAAAATATCTCTAAAAAATACTTAGCACTGCTTCACTTACCCTGACTGGGCAGTAATTGGTATTAGATTCAGTACTTGATATTGCTGAATAGAAATGGTCTCATGCGAACAAAACTCTGCACATGTGCTTGTGGCTTTGTTTGGTTATGTTTTGTTTCAAAGGTAGTAATGAGGTCCTTGACCATGAAAAATGAAATATTAGCCAATTTTCTTGATGATTACATGAAATTAATATCTGTTATTGATTGTGAAATAATTATTCCTGAGCAAGTACACTCTGTCAGGAGCAAGAATCTGTTGTATATAACTGTTAATGTTTGTAAGGATGGCTACAGGGTTAGTGAGATAGAATGTTGGATCGCGAATGCCCCTCAAGAGCTTATGAAAAGAAAATTACAAGCTTACAACTTTACATTTTCAACTCACATAATAATCAGAGAACCAGAGAGCTTCCAAGGCTGATTTAAAAGAACCACTTAACCACTCATATTTCTATAGCTGTAGGGCCAGCTCACCGAATATCAAATCCAAAATGTAACATATAGCTTTGAAAATTGCAGCATATGTTTAATACATAGGTTTATCCAGGCTCATGGGTGAAACCTTGATTTTGAAAGCTGGCGCCCTATGATTACAGGCACATAGATAAAAATAGATGTGAAGCTAAGAATATTGAATTCCTACATTTTTCTGAGTTGTCCTTGCTTGAAGGGACATGTCTATCCTAAGGATACCAATGTGCTCCAAGGCCTAAGGAGATAAGTTTTACTTCCTTAAAGACTCTTTATTAATCTCATCCCAGGCAGCTGACCTGCAAAGGTCTACTTGTTTCTGTTTAAACTCATCCCAACTTTTCATTATACCCTCTAGGACAGAAAAACAGGTATATCTCAGAGAGATAACTACTTTACTTGTCAGTGTAGATAGGCTGTCCTACAAAATAATTCCAGTATTAGTCTACTTTATATCATTAAATGCATGTGGATATATTTTTGGATTCTAATAATGGTAGAATAAGAAGAAAAGAATAAAAGTCCATAGTATGACAAATTTATATAAATGTGCTTATCATATATAGCTTTAAGGTGCTAGTTTGCATAGAAGAATTGGTTGTAAGAATTTGCTTGATTGTTTGACTGAGACTTGGACTTATGGGTAACCCATGTGCAATTGGGCCAGATCAGTCCTCTCCTAGTATAATGTAAGGAAAATGGATTCAAAGCATTAAGGAGTTCAGTGTATTTCTTATATGCTAAGTCTACCCATTTACTCACACATTTCTCTGATCAGGGGAGTGATCCCAGTGGTACTATCTCCACAAAGGTGTTGAGAACTGTAGTTGTGACTGCCAGCACATGATGGAGAGACCATACAGACACTACTGCAGTGAGAAGCCTCAATCAGAAATGTGTCCTGACTGACAATGATGAGTGGAAATCATCTTAGTGGTAGAATACCTATATGCAATATAATTTCATATTTACTTTGTATCTAGATACAGATAGGCATATCAATCTATATTAATTATAAAAAGTAGCTAATTATTTGACTATACAATCAGGAACTTGGAATATGAGTTCCCAACAGTATTAGAACATTGGTGTCAGTGGGTTTAGGAGACTAGATCCATGGATCTTTGAGACAAGAAGAGAATAAAGATATTTGTATACCATTGCGTGAGTGATTACCTTACATAGTTCATTTAATTCAGAGGATGCTTTTTAAAGTCAGTTGACATGACCTCTCTTTGGGACATCAGTCAACCTCTTTGTCCAGGTACCTTGATGCTGGCCCTGTAGGCCTAAGTACAAACTAGCCATGCTAAAAGGAAGAGGGGCCCCGCCTGGGCTAAACTGTGAAATTTCCTCCCTGAGACTCATCTTGCCAACTCCATTCCTAAGTTCTTAACCGTCCAACAAGCCTGAGGCTTGGATGCAGCACCATTCACAGGCATGATTGTATTAAATCCCATCTCATGGGGAGGAAAGTGCTTTGTTCCCAGATATAGAATGATACTTTATTTGCCTGTCCTGCATGTATTTGTATTAGCACTGCCATCTGTGAACTTACTGCGTCTTAAGAAGGGACTTATTTTGCAGCTAACAAGTGCAGAGCTGGTCGTATGCCATAACATCCACAGATTTTTCCAATTACTCTATCATCCCAGGTAGCTGCTTTGATAGAAAAGAGAAATGACCTAGTCCAGGCTCAGCTATTTGAGAAATAGCCATTTGAGAAATAATGCCATGCATGGTCGTGGTTCTATCTTGCAGAATGTGATCTATGCTTTAAGGTTAGTATCAAAATACGAGCTATATTTTTTCCATTGCCAGAAAATATATCTTGGAATCAAGAAGAATAGTAGTGTTGCTTTAGCTTTCTATTGCCGCCGTAACAAACTGTCACAAACTCAAACATTCCCTAAAGCAGCGCAGATTTATTGTCTCAGAATTCTGCTGGTCAGACGTCAGGTCAGTTTGGGTGGTTTCTTGGCTTAGCAATTCACCAAAGCTGAAATCAGCATCAGCAGCTGGGATTTTTTCTGGAGGTTCAGGAGCCAAATCTACTTCTGAGCTCACGGGGTCTTGTAGGTGAGAATTCGGTTCCACGCGACTGTGTGACTAAGGTTCCGGCTCCTTGCTGCTGTCAGCGAGAGCTTCCCTTTATTTTCCACGGGTCACGCCCGTGCCCTCTGTAATGGTATTCCTCCCCCTTAAAACCTGCAATGGTGCATTGTATCCTCATTCGCCACGTCTTCCTGACCTGCAGTTCTTCATTTCTTCTCTGTTTTTGAATTTTCCATCAGCTGCACCTGTCCCAGCAATCCTCTGCCTCTCTTTTCTGCTTGATTGTTTGTTTGTTTTCTATTTGTGTGGAGCGTGGGAATACAGGGACCCACCAAAATAACCAAACAAATGTCCGCTGATTAGTAATCTTAAGCACATCAGCAAAATCCCTTCACAGAAGGACCTAGATTGATTTTTGTTGAATGGGGAATGATCGTCTTGGTAGGGGCAGGCATTTCTTAAAAGCATGCCTACAACACTGTTGTAATTCATAATTCATTTAGAAACCATTATCTATACCAAAAAATGTCAGAGTTCTGCCCTTCCTACCGGGGCACAGAAACATGGTCCACTGAACTGGAGGTTGAAGTCATCATTTGGTCATTGGTCATTTTGATTTCCTTATTTCACTGAATAGGTAAAAAATAAAACCTAGTTATGGGCTGGTGTGATTGATTATAGTAACTATGTGGAAAGTGTGTTGCCTATGAGTATTACAAAGAGGGAGGAGTGGGATTAGAACCTACTGATTTAGTAAGATGTCACTTTGAACTTCCCAACAATATGTAGACATTAATGAAAAATTACAAAATTCCTGGAAGGTCCAACTGCTAAAGTTTTCATCCTTTCAAAACTAAAGTTTGGGGTTACCCAACTCCAACTTGTTTAAACTGGTAGTTAGGAAAATGAATTTTAAAGTGTTAGCTGTTGGGCATGTTTAGAGAGAATAAAAAGATTGTAGCAAGTAAATTTATTCTCCTCTCCATTTGTCACACCACACACACACACACACACACACACACACACACCATCTAATTTTTAGATACACTATCTAATTTCTTTGTTCCTATGTCCTACTTTCCTGTTATTACTGTGTAAGTGGGAAATTGTCAGTTAGGGATTGTCTACATATGTAACCTTCAGATTGCAATATATTCATGTGTGGTTGGGTAGAACACGTTAGTAAACTAATTAAAATAAAGCAGAGATAGATAATATGATATTTGCTGAGTGTGAGATGAAAATGCATCTTAGAAATTTGTGATCTCATTTGGAGAGAGTGTAATAATGTACCTGCTTTAAAAAATAATACTATCTTGTTAGGAAAAAGGATAAAGTGATAATTATTGCAGGAAAGTTTATGATAAGCATATACATATGTGGCTACAATGTACCAAATAGATGAGAGATGTTGATTAAACTACTGTCTTTCTGCCGCAGCATATGGTTTGCTCTATTGCTTCTTTAATGTCAGCCAGACCACCTCATGCTTAGCAGTCTAAACCCAATTTCCATGAGATCCATTTTTTTTTTTTTTTTTTTTTTAAGTTCTGAAAGCACTACCAATAGCCAGTTAATGCCTTCCTCAGAAGTTTAAACCTATTATTGCAAGGCTTATTCTGTGCATTTTGATGTTCTTACACTCTCTGCCTCTTTTACTTTTCCTATCAGCTATAGGGTTCGCAGGGATCCCTGCAGGTGCAAGGTCCATGTTAGTTTGGTCTTGTCTGCTTTTCCAGTTCTGCCATACCTGGGAAAATAATTCCCTATATTGAGTTTTATACTGCAGTACCAGTGAGGATTCTATTTTTCGCAAAGTACCTCTTCAGAGAGAGGGAAATATATAACAAACAATAAAACAATGTAAACAAAATGATGAGATTGGATAAAGTGAGAATGAGACAAAGGTGGAGGCAGAGAAAGGAAGGTAGGAAGAAAATCAGAAGGAGGGTGGGAAGGAAGGAAGGTTGGAGAAATTATGAAGTTATGAAGGGAACAGAGCAAGGTAATAGGAAAGAAGTTGACTGAGTTAAGTGTGGTTGGAGAAACGGTCTAGGAACAGGACACAAGAATAAACACCGTACACATTGAAAAGGATTCAGGAGTAAGAGCTAAGGTAGAGAACCTTTCACAAGGAGGAAGCAGTAACCAACCATAAAGCAATCTAAGCAAAAATGTGGTGGGCATTACAAATGAGTGTGGGACATTTACTAAAAGAACAATGAATAAAGTAAAAACATAGGAAATGAATCTGAAAACATATGCAGATAAGCTAAAAGGTATACCTTATAGGCTATCTGAAGTATTTTTTAAAATTTTATTGTTGTTGTATTACATCCATCCCCTTTTTGCTCCCCACCCACCCATTCCCCCCAAAATCAATCCCACCTGTTGTCCATATCCATGGTTCCTTTATACTAGGTTCTTGTCTAAAGAAGTATTTTTTAACTAAGATGAATCTGGGGGATTTGGGCACATACACACACAAAAACAAAAGTGGTTCTGAATTTTTTTTAAGTAGACATTTTGTTCTAAATTAATTTCAATATATAACATATATTAATTGACTTTATTGGCTAGTCTACCATTAATTGGCTAGTCTACCATTCCTATTCTATTGTCTATATCAATCAACTGTTTAATTAAATATCACCTCAATCTATCAAATGTAAAATATATATTGAGAGAAGAGACCATTTCCTAAGTACGTTTTTAACCTACCTACACTTAGAAGCAAATACATGTTTAAGAATTATTTATTGAATTTAATTTCATCTTTTAAAGCATGGGATTGAAATGTATACCTAGCATTTGCTAGTGCATTTAATTCCAAATAGAAAGATAAATGTGATTATTATGTATTCAATAAGGAACCTGAATCACAGCAAAGCCCTAACATAACTCAAAACTCATTTTTTTTTTCTGCTGCCTAGATCAGACCCTTGGCCGAAAGCCAGAAGCAAAGAAATACAATCTGTTTGCTTATGACAGACATGCTGGAAGTAATGTCGTTTCAGTAGGGGGACATAACAGCCTGATGTGATACTGATAAATGTGATGGTGATATTACCATTTTACCATCAGTTTAGTAAAGACATATTTTCAGCATGGAGCTTAACACAATGTGATACACGCTGCAAAGTAGAATCGGCATGAGGATTGGGCACAGGAAGCCTGTTATGGAAATATTAAAATCCCCATTCAAATCTCAGAGTCTCGATTTTGTTGAAATCCAGATGGCTGACTTGGAAGCACATCTCAAAGGAGGACTCTGCAATGTCCTTAACGTGTTGGAACATAATTGAAGTGTCATCTGGTTTTCATTTGCAAGGTAAGCAGTGTTTCATGATATCCTTTTTATTTTTATGTGAAAAGACTGAAAAGCATTTCTTAGTGGAACCAGAAAGCTTCATAATGAGACAGAGCCTTTGAGGCCGTAAGAGTCAAATTGAAAAGTTTTTTTTCCAGACAAGACAAAAGAACGAAATATGCTAGAAAGGAGATGGAGACTTTGAGCAAAATAATAAGTTTCCTCCACTGTGAGAGGTAACTTGTTCTTGTCAAGTTTAATGATCTACTGTGGATCAATCCATGTAATTTTGTGGTGTGGCTGATATACATACTTCATTCTATCAACGAAAGTGTGATGAGATTTGAGTGATATTGTGGATGGATGATCCAACTAATGATATTAACAGCAGTAGAGGAGAAATCAAAAATTAAACTGAGAAAAAAGGAAATTTTCTGCCTGTTTTAACCTCTATTGATAGACATTACTTTCTGGGAAAAGATAACAAGTGACAAAATTGAAAATGCACTGACAACTTTGTAGTTACAGTTAAGAAAACAGAGGCTATTTCAATGGCTATTTTTTTTTTCCAATATGAAAGTCATAGAAGTAACCATTATACCATTGGATTATCACACTGTTGGTATATAGTATGTTGAAACAATTACAAATAGTAATTGATTTATGAGATAACTGTATTTTGCCCCACAGTAATATCATTTTAGGAATGATAGTAGAGAATACATCACCAATCTATAGTCCTAAAAATAACTTTCATGGAAAATCATGAAAGATATTTTTGTGACACAGAATAAAATTTAACCTCCAAATAAAACTTATGCTTATCACTTTGTAATATAAATTGATTCAAACTCCTTGTCATGTAAATTTCTGGTACTGGTACCAATAAAATTATGACAACCCATGTTTTATTAAACTATTTTAAAATTTAGAGTGAGCTCCGTTCAATTTAATTTATTATTTCTCAAGGTATTTTGAAATTTTGTGTTATTTTAGATATAAAGATACAAAGCTAAAACATCATTATTTTCAATTTGTACACATTATGGGGAGTTGGAAATAAAACACATGCAATTATGATATAAAATGATATTTTTTATATTAATAATAAAAATCTATTCAAAATGTGACTCAGAAGCATAGAGACAGTTCTGTCTGATTTTATTACAAGGGGTTTTTGTTTTTTAAACTAATATATATTTTTTAAGATTTTATTTATAATTTTCAGAGAGAGGGGTAGGGAGAGAGGCAGAGAGACAGAGAGGCAGAAAGACATCCATGTATGGCTGTCTTTCACCTGCCTCCAGCCACGGACCTGACTGGAGACCTGGCTTGCAACCTCATTATGTGCCCTGGCTGAAGAATTGAACCAGACACCTTTGGGTTTGCAGGCCAGTGCCAATCCACTGAGCCACTAGCCAGAACTTATTTTTGTTTTTTTTAATTACAGTTTAATTATAATTACAGCTGTAGCATTATATTAGTTTCAGATATATAACAGTGGTTAGGTATTATATAGCCTACAATGTCATCATGTCCATACATGTAATACCCATTGATATATCATACATGGCCATTAAAATATTAATTATGTTCTCTTTACATCTCCATCACTATACTATAATACTAACTTGTACTTTTAATCCCCTCACCTTTTTTATGCATCTTCCCAGCCAGCCTTGTGTCTGGAACCTGACAAAATGTTCTCATTTTCTGAGTCTGTTCCTGTTCTGCTTGTTGCTGCCTTTCTTCCAAAGTAAAACCTAGAAAAAATCGGGTAGGTGTATTTCATACACATAAACACATTCTTTATTGTTGGGCATATGAAGGCCCAACAGGTGTATTCATTGTGGGAAGAGAGGCACAAGAGGACTAAATGGTAATGGAAAAAATCAAATGAATAAATAAATAAATAAAAATAAAAACAAAGAAAAAATATTCTGCTCATATGGCAAATTTAGAATCACTGCCGTGGATTCCTTGCTAAAGAGACCATTGTTTCCAGGGATAAATTTCATGTCTACCTTTTAATAAAAGGACAACTTAGGAATTTCACAAAAAGATTTCTTTTATTTGTTATGTGGATATCCCTGCTAACTGGAACATGTGCTTGGAAATTATGTGATTTCTCCTACTTCAAAAAGAAGAAACTGTTGGTTACATGATATATTTTATTTCTGTTATTATCACTGTAAGTTCCGACTTAGGTGAGCCTTGCTGCTATTCTGACTGTTTCTGAGAGCATGTTGTCATTGGATGAGACTTACTTTAACTCTGCGGACTTGTAGTAAAGCAGATTGCCCTTCAAAATGCGGCCGGGGCTCAATCAGCCAGCTGAAGTCCTGAGCACAACACAGGCAATGACATTCCCTGAGATTGAGGGAATTCTGTAGGCAGATTGCCTTCAGGCTCCATCTGCAACCTTGGCTCCCCCTGATTGTTTAGCCCACTGCATTTGAACTTGAATCGCAACTAATACCTAAGCCTTTAGTCTGCCAGCCTCATCTCATCCATCTGATTTTGAACTTGTCAGACTACCACAATTGTCTGGGGTCCATTCATACAAACACACACACACACACACACATACACACACACACACACATATACATTACCTACACACACGCTGAATTTGTTCTATTTCTTAGGAGAACTCTAACAAGCTCCTAATGGACAATTTCATTATTTGTCTAATTTCATTGCAAATAATTCTCTGTATCTCTTCTGTTTCCATAATGCTTTGTCACAATTGTAAATCTTGGCATGTGTTTTTACCCTTGCTTGTGATTAGCATCACAACCTTATTTTCCTAGTTCACTGCTATTTCTTCTTCAGATATCAATTCAGGCCTAGTTTTCTTAAAAAAAAAAAAAATGTATCTCCTGATAATCAACAAAGAATAAGTGATGCTTCTATATCATGTTTTACCGCTCCTCTTAGATTTCCTCTTTTATTGTTGTCTCTGTCTTAGCATTTCTGTCCATTGTTGAAAACTTAGAATTTTGTCATGCACCATTGGATCTTTAGATTTAACACAGTGTCTGTGACATATCAGGCTTTCTTTCAAACATTCTTTAATGATCCCTTGGAACAAAACAGGAGATACTTCATGAATTATTAAATGGAAAGATAGAGGAGAAAGGCCATCTAAGTAAAGTAATAGGAATGTTATTTGAATTAAACTTCATGCAATCTTGATTCACACATTGGTTAACACTCTGTTAATGTGAATCCTATCCATATGGGTTCACATCCAAGTTCTAAGCCTACTGATTGATATTTCTGTGTCTCAATTTCCTCTATTATGTTATTTGGAAAATAATGGTGTGAAGTAACTTAAACTTGAAAATACAAGGCCTGTCCCAAAAGTATCGATCCGATGTCAATATCATTAAAAGAGCACAATTCTATCATATACACCATCTGGGGACACTTAACAAGAGGTATACGGGCTGGGGACTCCCTGAAGCCATCTGTTGCTTGTGTGAAAGCATTTTGGAAGTTGTAAAGCTTGATCCAAGACCAGCCATTCCTACCGCTTGGGTGTGGCTGTAAAGTCTCTGGGGACCTCCAGGGCATGGCAGACAGTGTTAGCCAAGTTGAAGAAATCTCCCATCTAACACCATCCTGCTGGCTTTGTGGCTCTGGCTCTGTGGGGGAGAGTTCAGAAAGGGGCAATGGCATCTGCCCACCTTTCTGTCTGGGAGAAAGCTGTCTCCCAGCTCCTGTCTCTTTGCAGACACTTAAGTCCCTTCCTGTGTGCCACTGGTGTCTTTCAAGTCACTACCCACATTCTCAAGCTATTCTTTCCAAATTTTTATCCACCGCACATGGACATGGTACCAGCCTATTCCACCTCTCCACCCCTCAATGAATGTGGCTCTTTAATTCCATAGTTGTTGGACTTCATCCAAATTGATTTACAACAGTTCTGAGTATAGGTTCTATATTTTAGCTGTAATTCTGACGTAGTTGTGTGAGGAGGTGAGTCATGTGAATGGAAGTCAGCTTGGTTCCTTTTAAACATTTGTTATCATTTAAAGGCTAAAACTTACTTAGCTTATTATTAACAAGAAAATTTATTGATTAAAATATTTTTTGTATTTCCCTTTAAAGTATAACTTCAGAAATATAAGTAGTATGTATCAATCAAATATTTTATGGATCTCTATCAATGCAGTAAACGTACATTTAGAGTTAACTTAGATGAAAAATTAATTAAATATCCCACAAAATACCAATATGTATCTAGTTTAGATAATGCAAGCTAATTGTAAATTAAAGATTTTGAAAAGATTATAGCATCTAAGTGAATACTTTCAGTCCTGTACATGTGAATTTTCTTTATTACCAGAAGAATTAGTATTCTATTTAAATACTACATAATGCACTTACTAGAAGAATAATTATGTAGATACCCTATACTCTAGACTTGCCCATAAATAGATAGCTAAGAAACATATTTTATCCCTTATCATGCATTAAATGTGGGGGGAAACACAGCTTTCTTTGAAGCTATGACTAAATAGTATATGATAAGTTATAAGCTGAGGTAGCTGTATAAAAATATTTATTTATATGTAAACACTGACTTCTAAATGTCAGGATAATGAACCAGCAAGTTAACTAAAACGTAGTTTCAAATCATGCCTATTAAATTTTATTCTATTACATAAGAACTCCCAAATCGCTAAAGCAACATACAACAAAACATTTTTAACTGCTCCCTTTTACAATGCCTTTCTGATAACAAATTTTTATTTAATAACTCAACAATCACTTTCAAGTGCCTTAGGAGTACTGTGGAAAATACAGAGATGGGTAATATGCACTTCCTCAATTTCAAGATGTTCATTAATGAGAGAAACACTAAACAAACCTATAATATTGCAGGGCAGAATACAAACACTACAATAAATATAAAACATCTATACAGCAACATTGAAATGCAAGCAATTTCCCTTGGAGAGACATCAGGTAGCCAATTTCCAGATTTAAAGCTCAGTTACAAAATGACTGGGGAAAAAACATTAGATACATGCAGCTAACCTTGTTAAATAAGTTAGTGAAGAGTATCCTTAAAACTCCGAGAATGCCATACAGTAATCTTTAGCTTCACAAGTGTTTTGAATAGTTTTCTTTGTCTCCCCAAGGTCTTGAGTACAAACCCAAAGAAGCACCAAGTAGTCCTAGCCCAATGGCATTTAAAATTTGCTATTTTATCAAAATATATCATGATATTATCTTTCTTCTCCAGTTGACCATATGCATTCTGTCATTTTGTATAGCTGATTAAATGGTAAAATGGCAACATAGAAGGTATATACTAGTCCTATTGATGAATCTATTCACTTTCTCTGAGTTCTTTATTTCCTTTTGATCCTACTCTTCCTGTTTTAGTTTGGCACAATCACAGTGTCTTCTGGAGGACCATTGTGTAAATTTTTCTAACACAGTTTAGATTTTTGTGGGATGGCATTTCTGGCCAGTGTGTTGAACTGATCTCTCACCTGCATCAACCCCCCACCCCCCAGACACACACACACACACACACACACACACACACACACACACACACAAACATGGAGATTCTGGCTCAAGTATGAGAAAAATGTCACTGCTACTTATTAAATAAGTCTTGAAAGCAAAAACAGAAAAATCAATAATGGAAGCAGAAGATGTCTTAAACTTAAGTTCAGATACAGAAGTGAAACCATCATAGTTATTAAGAGTAGATATTCATTGTAACAAATGGGGGCCAATGGGGAAGCAGTCAGGTTGCCATTGCTTCATTTAGGGAAGGCACAGTCCTTCCCATTGTTCATAACTTGTTCCCTGCCAAGTTTTCTCACCCACACTATTTATGACCCACCATCTTGTATTCCCGCTACTTGGCAAATGTTCCCAGATCCTACTGCCTTGTCTTCATTCATTGTTAGTTTTCTTTCTTCTGTTATTGCAATAATATCCTAATGTTTGTTCTTCAGGATGGATTCCAATAGACTTAATGTGATGTTCACATCATATGTATAATTTTTGAATCACTAGTGTATATCTGAGTCATTAGTGTATATCTGAAACTAATAAAATACTGTATGACAACTCTACTTTGATCAAATTAATAAATATAATAAATAAACACATCTCACCGATTTAGTTTGTAAAGTCTACCTCAAATTCAAATTAGAATGAAAAAATAGCTCTCAAGTTTTCAGTAATTTCTTTCTGCTAAAAACTATACCAGTTTTATTCACTATTTATTTGACTTTCAATAATTAAAACTAATGTAAATTATGACTTTGTGTAATTATTGCTCATTTTATCAACTAAATTACCACTTTTTCCTGTGTTAGTTATACATATGTATTTATATTACATTATATATGTATATGTGTGTATACATAATTTTTACTGCTTTTGTTTTCCATAATTAAACTCACAAAATTAGACATAACCTATATGAAAGTCACTTAATGTATTATGAAAAAAATACAATAAATTATATTTACTATTTCCCTAACCTTAATTCACAAAAAAGAATATTTCAAATATTGCTATAGTTTTTCTGATTGCCAAATAAAAATATGCAATTTTACTTTGTCTCTATGGGATGGAAAGAAGGAGAAAATTATTACTTGAAATGATTTAGATATAATGAGAATGTTGCTAATTATATCGTATTTTAATGGCTACCAATCAAAGATCCACTAAAGCTCAGTAAGTTCATGTGGAAGGTTAATGGCTAGAGAAATTAATTCAATTTAATTCCTACTTCAAACTAAAAAGTCACAGGAAATTTTTTTGTCCTCTGTTGATTGAGGAGCAAATGTCCCAGTAACATAATAATGATATAGGGAATTGAGAACATTTTATTTTATTTCACAATAGCAGCTTGAAAGTTCTCATGTTTAACAATTGTGGTTATACATTAAAATAAAGATAATTAATTAGAATCATTCACCTAAAACATTTTATTGGAACAGTATACTCCGGTTTTCTTAAAGAGAAAGTGCCTAACATCTATCTACTTATTTCCCCAATTAAAAAAAAAAAAAAAATACGCATTCACCTCATATCAAACATGATACTCATGTTGGATTTGTATTAAATCTTATTTATCATTATTTCCCATATATTATTGTCATCCATTAAATCCATAGACAAGGCTATATGCTTTAACAACATTTAAATTTTTTCTCTCCCAAGTTATTGTTCAGGAAAGATCTTTTACCTCTTTGATTAAATTTATTGATAAGTATTTTTATTATTGTTTTTGCTGCTGCTATAAAAGGGATTGTTGCAATCATTTCTTTTTTTTATGTAGTTTTGTCCACTACTGGGCGAGCTTTTCTGTTGGGTGGTCTGGCTGAGGCTAAGTTTGGCCGGACCACGGAGCACCCAGGTCACCACTCAGTCCCTCTTGCTGGACAGGGCCAGGCGGGGCCTCGCTGCCCTGCCTCCCTGGTGGAGCAGGTCGGGCAGGAGGGTGGCAGGCCTCTGCGGTGGGTCAGGACTGGATGCTGCTATCCTCAGCACATGGGTGGCATTGCAGATTTGCTTTCTTAAGCCCCTAGAAAGCGCTCGCTGGCCGCTATGTTCTCTGGGCCAGGGATCCGAATCAGACAGAACTGCCAACTGACACCATAGCCACATGGAGCCCCAGGATGGGTTTACAATGGGCACAGCCACTGACTGGGATTTCCGATCTAGCTGGTCCTGCTCCAGGCAGGGCCAGGTTCTGCCAAGACGGGGGTGGTCTTTGCTCAAGGCTGCACAGCCCTTCTCCGCCTCTGTCTGATTCTCATTCAAGCCGCACAGATTCTCCCAGTGATCCTGACGTGAGGCTCCGCTGGGCCTGCGGGAAACTTCCCGCATGGGTGCCCACATGTCCACAAGCTCCCCAGCGCACTGACCCAGCAGCCCCACTTAAAATCCTGACAGCAGGGATGCGTTCATTTAAAAATAATTGATCTACGCACCTGCTCTACACTTTCTAAGGCTATGAGCATTACCTCATTCTCAATTCTTGTTTCCCCTAACCAAAACTTAGGTTGTACCGTCTTATTGAGTTCCATACATTTATTAATTGATTGATTTTATGTTTAATTCATTTTAGACTTTATTTTCCCTGTTAGAACCAGACTTACAAAGACATTTAAATAATATGAGATTGGATTCTGTGTATTTCAGTGTTTTATAAGACTTTCTTTTAGGCCTTTAAACAGCAGGGAAATGTGAAATGAAATATGTGAAAATCAAACTACTGTTAAAGTTAAATGTTATCAGTAGGATTTGTAGATTAAGTCCTGTGTGATTCTGATTTAGGAACGCATGCCTCAAGTTTACACTAAGTTAGATGTATCTGGTAGTGATTATTAAGTGGTACACTTACTGGAAACATGAAATTTTAGTTTTCCTAACTTTGGTTGAACAGCAACGCTTGTTTAAAAACATTAAGCAAACATTAAAAAAAAAAACTCTTTTTACTGATTAAAGCTTAATAAAATTACATAATAAGATTTAAAGTTAGTTTTCATTTTTGCTTTATCAGTATATATTTTTCACTTTGACTTTATCAGTATAAAATATGCTCAATTATACACTGTTGTAGTAACAATATAAACACAAGTTTTAAATAAATTCCATACTTAGGTAAACAAAATTATTTATACTCATTGAATGTTTCATTTAAACAATTATGCTAATCTGAGAAAGGAAAACCAAAGAACTTTCAAGAAAAATAATGTATAAAAACCAAATATTCAGTATTCTTTAAGATATGTTAAAAACAAAGCACCAGAGCTGTTAAATATTATTTTTTCGAGAAACCAGACATGATGAAAACACAGCATGAGTAAAGTAACTGCACACCCACAGTGAATCACTAAAAGAATTGTAAACATTGAAGTTTTGGGGGTCACTTTGTTACTGTGGCAGGTTAAAATATATTTATACTAAAAACAGGTAAAATTGAACCCTAGGAATTTTGATAATAATTAAAAGCACATTGCAAATGATTACTTCTGAAAACATTCTAAGCCAGCAAACTCTTATTATTGTTACAGCTGACTAGGGGGTGCGTTTTGAACAATACTTATAATAAGATGGATTTGTCATTGAAGGAGCACCAGCTGGTCTGATTGAAGTCTCACCAGTTAGGGGGTTGCACAGATGTAAAGCTTTTGGTAATACAGGTATTACAAAGTGCTAGTGTTTCCTATATTGCACAGCACTAGTAACTTATTTGTAACTGTGATTCTATTATTTGGGTACATTATCATCATCTGATGAAAGACAAGTGTGACCATCAATGGAAGACAAAATACACAAAGTTAGGCATGTTTATACTGATATTTAAAGATTTTATTTATTTATTTTTAGATGGATGGGAAGGAAGGAAGCAGAAGAGAAGCATCATTCAGTTGCCTCTCGCACACCCCTAGCTGGGGACCTGGTCCACACCCAGGCATATGCCCTTACTGGGATTTGAACCCATGACCTTCTGCTTTGCAGAACAATGCCCAACACATTGAGCCAACAGAGGTATACTTGTTTCTGATGGAATTTCTTCATATAGAAAAATGTATGAAATGAAGAAATACTCAAACATATTTCCTTTTTTTAATATTTAATAATTTTAGAGAGAGAGGAAGAGAGGAAGGCAGAGAGGGAGAGAAACATCAATGTATGGTTGCCTTTCACCTGCCTCCAGCTATAGACCTGGCTGGAGACCTGGCTTACCTGACTGGAAATCGAGCCAGTGACCTTTAGGTTGGCAGACTGGCACCTTTCCACTGAGCCACCAGCCAGGGTTCAAACATATTTCTTGACTGAAACTGCCAAAATTGTCAAATTCACTTTTACAGTAGTTGTTCAATGGGTAAATTCCAACTGTATAGAACAACCTGTTTTCATATCACATTTATCTATGTTTTGTATGATAAAACTTGTTTCCTTTTTGGGAAATTGGCAAACAGAAACACGTGTTATTACTTTAAATTATATTTCATTAAATTATGAAGTATGTTGAGCATATTTCCATTCTGTCTCTCTGTTGCTGTAAATACCTCTTCATTTTTTGCTCACCTGAGACCAATTTTGTTCCTCTTACTGACTTTTGAAAGTTCTTAATATATTTAGGAAAATTGGTATTTTGGCTGTGGGCTTTGCTGCCCATATTCTTTCATTTTTAGTGATTTCTTTGTGCATTATTTAAAATTATTATGCTGTTAATTTTATGTATCAATTCATAATTATTATTTATGATCTTATGAGTTGTGAGATGTGCTAAAAATGTAAAAATAATTCATTTAAATTAAAATGTTAAGCAAGGAAAGAAAATGCTTATTTAAAAATAAACACAAATAAATTGTGCTGAACCATATTCAGTTAACTTCACAATTAATGTAATTTCACAACTAACCAAGGACAGTTTGTGAGTAACTATGTTATCTCTTCACTAGATAGTTTGACTGAACCATATATGTTGGTGTAAGAAAAATGTCTATTGTTGCTTTTTAAATTATTTTTTCCCCCATTTTTGGATTCTACTATGTTTTATAACAATTAGCTACAATGTTCATACTGATACATTTATTATATTATTTTTGAGTGATTATAGGTGAAATAATTACAGGAAGAATTACTTATATGTTTATTATTGGCATATTATAGTTTAAATATCATTTTTTATAAATTTAAATCAATCTAATTACCACTGGAATTTAAAAGATACACATTTTAGGGAAAATGTCTACTTGCTTTGCATTTTGCAAGTATCTGGACTGCTTGCCTTTAGGGACGGAGGCATCTTCTATTCTACCTGCCTTTTGGAAATGTGAGCACTTTTGGAGCCCACCATGGATACTAAGGGGGACAAATGTCTCAGAGTGAACATCTCTGAAAATTCAGACATCTAATGTCAGCTACTTGTCCAAGAGTTTGTGTTTGATAATGTGAGGATAAGTGTTACATATTTAGAGATGAAATAAATGGTTTAACTGACTTATCTAATGTTACGCCATTATAAATACTCAAATAACACTTGAGCTGCTGCTTCATAAAGTAAAATATATTCTTTAAGCACTTTATGTCATTTGGGTGAACACCCATGAAAATTCACTGACTTAATTCAAATATTGGAGTGTGGATGAGAAATTTCTCCTCTCCCTCCTATAATCAGAATAAAATGAACTGAGACCCTTTTGATCACTAGAAGGCAGTCATGCAAGAACTGCAATTGAACTTTCCAAACAGAATAAAAGAGAACATTTGATCCGAGAGAGAATGGATTTGATATAATGAAAGAAGAAGGCCAGTGAGGCAGAAGAGGAGCAAATGATGTGTAGTTAAGGGTGGAGGCAAGTGTTATTATAAGAGAACAAAGAAGTAGACAGAAGCCAGATCTTGTAGATATTACCTTTTAGTTTATTTGTTTGCTTTTCTATTTAATTGGTGTACAGCTATAAACACACTTGACAATGTTATTTTCTTATGAGAATAGCAGCAAAATAGATCTATTGAATCACCAAAGGTGATAGGCTAGAGTAAAATACACAGCCTATGAACATATACTTTAGTTCTCTAGCCCTTACTAGTGGCACAGTAGGTAAGGTGCCAGCCTGAGAACCCGAAGGTCGCTGGTTTGATTCCCAGTCAGGGCACATAACCAGGTTGCAAGTCAGGTCTCCAGCCAGGTCTGTAGCTGGAGGCAGGTGAAAGGCAACCATACATTGATGTCGCTCTCCCTCTTTGCCTCTCTTCCTTCCCCTCGCTGTACAAATAATAAATACAATCTTTATATATATATATTTATATATATATATATATATATATATTCTTTAGTTCTCTGTTGGATTCAATATAATAATGAAAACAAATGAATGCTGTATATCTGATCAATTTCTTTTAAAATTCTGCCTATACAACAAGGAGATTTTATGGGTATTAATGATAAATTATATTGTTTTGCTCTAAATTTTACAATTAAAAATAATAATTTTCATTATTAAAGACAAGTTACTATCACTTAGTGACTTTGGATAAGCTTTTAATTTCAGTGCTAATTTTAAATGACTCCACTGTCCTACTACACTAGGAAAGAGGAAATAAATGAGTCACCTTGTTTCAAAATGTGAGAAAGTGTGGTCTTTGAAATTCTTAGTCTCTGCATTGTGTTAGGCAAGCTGATTTTATGTGCTGGAGCAAGACCCATGGCTCATAAACTCAACAGAGGTGAGTGAGTTATGATAGTCTTGAAAATACATTAATGCAATTCTGCAAACATCAGTATGGTACATTAGTCTTCATCACATTTGACTTTATTAAATGCACAGATAGATGGGAGGCTGTCATGTTTTGCTTTTTCAAAATGACCTCAGGAAATAGAAAAGGTTATTTTCTTTTTTCCCCCCAGCTATTTTTAACATCTGTGTAAATGATGGAATTCTATCATTTGGTGATTTAAAGAGTGAGACACTGGGATTTTGTCATTGCTATGATTTTATATTCATCAAGGGTCTTATAATAGGATGGACACCACAGGAAAAGAAAAAGGACAGTGAAAAGACATAATCTCTGCCCTTAATTTTTGCTTTCTTTTTTTCTCTAGACTAGGGAAAATATGTTTGTTTCAGATACATGCATTGGCATCTGAAGTTTTCTATCAGAGCCAAAAGGACTTAAATCATAGGAAGGAATAGGTGCATCTGTTCATTTCAAAGCAAAACAGGCATTAAAATGAAAGTTACACCAACTAATAATACAATTCTAATATTGAGCTCTGTAGACCTAACTATGTAGATGTTTAGTTTTGCATTAATTAAAGAAAATTTACAATCAGGATCTTTTTTCTCCTTTGTGTAACATGTAGCATATTGTATAATCAATTTAGATTGTAGAACTGAATGTTTTAGTCACATTCAAAATGTGATGTAATGTATATGGTAGAACATTTCATCAAATATATTCTGTAATATATTTTATATCTAGGATGTATCTTTAATATATCCTTTATACTATTTTCAGTGTTAAGTGCCTCAAACACCAAGTTCTTTTTTACACTCAATCATAGTTTTCATGATTCTCTAACATATATTCTCCCTGTAGTGATGTTTAATTTATATTTATGAAATTAAAAAATATATATGTAATAGTACCATTTGTTTAATGCGTACTTTCATTTATTGCAGGAAAATATTATGTTATACCACTAGTGCTTTCACAATGGAGCATTACATAGGTTCTTTGGGGAAAAAAACTCTTTGTTTTAGCTTTATGAATTCAATATATATGATAATAATGAATGCATTTATGATTGTTGTTGTTCATTTTAGTACCTCTATTTGTGGTCATGGTGTAATTCTGTATATTCTATAACCTCTCAGAGTTATTAGAGGACTATATAAATACATTTTTTATTTATCTTTTGACTACATATATACACACATATAAATATATGAGTACATGTATGTGTACAGGTATGTGTATGTATATCTTATTTGCAATGTCATCACTAATTCCATTAGAGATCATTGTGGGGTGAGATGTGGACAAAATTCAGACTGGTGTCGTAATAAGAAATAATATGCGAAATACTGGTGATGTCAAATATAGAGTATATTACAATCACTTTTTCTTTCTATTGAATGATACCTTGACCAAGGCACTGATTGGAGATCCATCAATTACTCTTTGGGCAGCTGAATAAATCCATTACTTAGGAAGCTCTCTGATCTCCCTCTCTCGCATTCTGAGACCAGTATGCATTTACCTAACCAGGTGCTAGTCAAGTAGGGAAAGCTGTTTTTCCCCAGAAACCCCAGAATTACTCAAATTAACCAATTCACAGGGAGCCCATGAAACCTAGGAACTTCATCCTTCTTGTGCTGCATCCACTGAACTCACAGCTCCAGCTCACTGGACTCCGTCTATTGTCAAGTGCCTGTCCCCTGTGGCCATGAGTGGCACCTTGCTCTTCTTTAGAACTGCAAGACACAGAGTTTTACCTTTCATCTGTCTGAATAGATTTAACACTACTGTACTGTCTTACCATCTAGAGAATATTTAAATTATAAAACAAATATCTTAAGGCTTTTTGTTATTGAGGAAGTAATTGGGGTTCTATTGGGGTTACAGAAATATTTGAGAGAAAGTTAAGTTTTTGTCTTTTTATTAAATTGGGCACAAGTGGTAGCATATTTGGATGCCAATGAGAATAATTTAACACATGGTTGACTGGCAATTTTATAGCAAAAGCTATTGCAAGTGCAAACACAAGTTCACTCCATTATTGGTCCACAGTATTTAGGCTTGAAAACACAAGTTTTTTGTGACTGGTCAACCATGTGCTTAACAAAGCAGGCAACATTGTTGACTCAAAGAAAATGTGAGACCATTGAAAGACCAATCATTTCTGGGCAACCCAGTCATCCTGTTGATAGATGTGATGGTGAGAGCAGAGGAAATTCACAATAAAACTGTTACATCTATAATAGCAACACAAATTAAATATTTGGTGACAGTAATATTAAGCTTATGCCACAATATCAACATATATAAGCTCCCAAGAGAATGCATTTCAGCAAAACACAGTTAAAACTTCAAAATGCTAATGTGTTTTGTTATGGATCAAGGAGTTTCCTTTAGAGTGTGAAAACTTGGCTTCTCATTATATTAAAATCATGCCCAAGAATTGCTGAGCTCTGCATTTCTCCATGGAAATTAACCAATTTGAACAAGCAAAAAGCAATGAAATATGATTCACTCACAATTAAGGAGACTAGCTCACAATATTCAGCATCCACATACGATGTTTCTTTGGATTGCCATTGTCCCCAGAGTCCTCAGTAGAAGAATAAAGGGTCAGGCTTATTAAATTATTTAAGGTCCTAATGGAAACCTGTTGCCGAACTGTATCTTTCTCTGTGTGGTATTGTAGCAAAGGAAAATGTGTAGGTGTTGGCTTTATGCATATATTCTCAGCTTATCCATTTTAAAAACTTGAGTCAAAAAATGCTGCTTGATATTCATGCAGCGTAATTTTTTTCTTCAGTTCAGTAAATATATTTAAATCACCAGCCTCAGATTTTGATTTTGCATAATTTTCATGTCTTTATGTTAATAATATTTTTGGTGTGAAGCTGATAAATAAGGCTTTAAAATCTCCCAAGTCTTTTATTTCTTGTTGTCTGTTATTTATATAAAAGTACTCTAATAATTCTCACTGAAAAATAGAGCTAATAAATGAGCATTTGCAAAAGTAAAAGTTTTGAGATAAAACATTAAACTATCATTTTGTTTATTAACATATGTTTTTGTATGAAACAAATATTTCCATTTAAGAATCATTTATTATAGAGGCTGGGGAATGAGAAATGTAAATATATAAACACACACACACACACATACACACACATGTGTGTATGTGTATATGTGTGTATATACATATATATTTAGAAAAGAATTTGGAAATATTTTGTTGCATTTATTTTTCAGTTTTACTTGAATATAGATTATTAATTTAATGTTTGCTTCTCAAAATGTTTAACATCTCTAACATAAATTGTTTACATTCAACATATAATATTTAGAGTTATTTCTGAGGTAAAGATCTTTAATAAAAATAAAGAAAATAATTGGGTGTGGTATTGGAAAAGCTTTTTTTAAAAAACTGATTCTCATTTAGAGTTTAAATTAGATTAAATACTCAACTACTTTGAAAAAAAAGGATCTGGTGACTTACATACCGTGCATGTAAAACTTGGTATATTCTAGTTATAATTTTCTTTAAACTGAATTAATTTGGTTTATTAACAAAACACTGAAGATATTATGTTTCTGTTTCAAGTGGATGGAATGTTTGAGTAGCATAAACTGAACAAAACACAAATAAGCAAGCAAGGCTGTTTAAATACAAAATTCAACCTGATCTGTTGGCAGTAAGAATCTAGATTTTAACTACAAGGATGAAACAACTGACTTGTTATAGACTTGGGTTAGTTGGCGTGAAATCTTTTACTGTAAGTGAACATGTGCTTTCTTAAAGACACTTGCTAAGAAGAATAAAGGAAATGGAGAAGTCAAAGAACTTTTATGCATGTCACATGAACATGAACTAAGTGGGGTATTGCCAGAGGAAATGGAGTACTGGGTGGAGGGGGGCAAAGTGGGGGAAATTGGGATAACTGTGATAGCAAAATAAATAAAATATATTTTAGGAAAAAAAGACACTTTTACTAATAGAACATGTTCTCACTAGAAAACCAGGTTTACTCCACAAAGACAGTGACAGTTTAGTGAGAATTTAGAATAACATTTCACAGGGACTTTTTGGGGGGTTGTCTTCACGATTTCTTTAGGAACAAAATGGAGAACTTTCATTTCTATATTATTTAGAAAAATATGAATATTAATCAAGTTGGTTTTTATAATAATTTTTACCTTCTTTTAGATAAAGGAAACATTGACTTAATATGCAATGATGCTGGGATTTGCACCTGTCTGATATCAAAGCAACTCTTCCTACATGTTCTGTTCAAGTTACTTTTTAGATGTAACTTTATTCGGATGCACCTCAAGCCCAATTCTAGGAAGTTATATTTAGTAATGAAGAGTAAGAATGTTATTCTCACTTTGCATATCTTATGAGAAGTAACCTAACCTAAAAATAATTTGATAAAATGTAGAGTTTGGAAATAACAATCAAACAGAATTTATGTTTCATTATTCCCTGTTAATCAGTGTCCAAAATACATTTTGCTGTCAATAGCACATCTATTTCCTATGCTTGCTTTATTTCTCTATTTTGTTTTATTCATCATTGTGCTGATTCTGTCATATTGCTCATACTATTTTTAACTAATATTTCTATACCTCTATTTCTTGATATTATAAGACAAAGAAGTAAAATCTAAACAACAAAAAAATGTTGCTCAAACTTATACAAAAAGGAAAGGACTTGAATTCCTGTACATGAATGGATAAGTAGACACATTTCTACAAAGTTGACTTAAGATAATAATGTTAAGTAATTCATTAACATTCTTTTGTTTTATGTGTGTATAGGGACACAATGGTTGAAAACCTTTTTGTGGAACTATTCATCTATCAGTGAAATATCATTTGATATTTGATTTATGAACAAGAGATTTCTAAATGTCAAACACAAACAAAATTGATAAATGCATATGTTACATGCCTTAGAATTCTTTGCCTAAGTGTATGATGAAAAGACTAGGGAAAAAAGCAGATGTTCTGCTCAATTTTTACAAAATTCTGATTTCTGTTTCTTAAGCATAGTTATTATTATGAATTTATCAGGTTCTTCTTTTCTCCAACCAGCTTAAAATGCATTTTGCTTTACAATCTAGTTATTAAACACAGAAAGGTCTAAAAATAGAAAGAGATCAGATCTTATACTTTTTCCAGGTAGCTACTGAAAATTATTCCTCCTGAAACTGCTTTTGATGTCTTCTTTAATCCCTGATTTATGACTTGGATTTATTCTTTGAATGTAACATAATTTTTTTTCTTTCCAATGCCCCTATCGAAATCAAGGTTGTAGTCAATGCACTTGTAACTCACAAAGTTTCAAATCAAGGAGATATTGTGCCAAGGAATAAATGAAAATAAGAGAAAGCCAGCCAGTCAGATGCCATAGATTATTGAGAGGAAAGTGCTTTCAAAAAGAGATGACAGGTCTATTCAACTGTAAACTTTGGAGTAGGCACTACAGTAATTTAGTTCTAGAGCAGTGAGCTACAGTAGGTAAAGCCAAGCAGACCCCATAAATCTTGACACACAGAATGCCAAATGCCATAGCATTCAGATTATGCAGGTTTCAAGACATGCAAAGTAAGTCAGATATAGTAGGATGCCAATATGCCCTTGATTCTGAACTGTGGTTGTAGCAAGATAAGTATATTCTCATTAAATATACATACATATACACATCTAGGTATAGATATAATAAGATGGCTATATAGAAGATAAATATGTATTAATTTTTATATTGAGCTGGCCAAAAAGTCTGTATGTTATTTTTTTTCTGTAAAATAGAAGACACATTTTTCATTTTCACCAATAACTATTGACTTGGATATTTTGAGCCCACTGGCTATATCCCATGCGATATAACATTATTGTTCCCAATATCTTTATTTGATTGCTGTCAACTTCACCTGATCTACCCAACCTTGGAGCATCATACCGCAAGAAATCTGCAGCACAAAACTTTTGACATGTTCAATCAGTCACCACACTTTCTCTATAGACTGCATTTCTTGTGTTTCAGTTGCATTGTTACCTGTATTGAAATAATAAAGCATGATATGCCAAAAACGTTCTGTGTTTTCTTCCATCTTTAATATTAAAATGACTACACAAAAATACACTAATTTTGATAAGATTTCTAAAAGGCACTCTGATATGACAGTTGTAACAATACAGTCTAACACAACTGTTTTTGACTGAATTTAAAAATGATTAAGCACTACTAGAGCCATCTTATGAAACAAACTAGACAGGCTTTTTGGCAAACCCAATGTTATTATCCCCCATTGGCTTATAGTACACATAGCACGTGCTTGCCTTGTGGTATTGGTTCCAACCATATTTTTGCTAGGATCTAGTCAAAAACCTGTTACCAAGAGGTCCTTAAAAAAAATTAGAATTCACATTCCAAAAGTTGAACCTTGAATAATTCAAAAGGCTTGTATAAAATGTACTTAGATATAGATCAATGTAATCCATGGAAAATAATTCTTATTTCTTTTTTTTTTTTAATATTTTATTTATTTTTTCCAGAGAGAGGGAAAGGAAGAGAGTCAGAGAGTGAGAGAGACATCAATGTGTGGTTGCTTTTCACCTGCCTCCAGTCACAGACCTGGCTTGCAACCTGGCTTGCAACCTGGTTATGTGCCCTGGCTGGGAATTGAACCAGTGACCTTTGGGTTTGCAGGCCAAACGCCTTCTCCACTGAGCCACCAGCCAGGGCCTAATTCTTATTTCTTTATTCATTAAACTTCATAGCAAATATTTTAATAACATCAGCTTTGGATCTATATTGGGTATAGAAACCAGGTCTACTAATCACAACCTTTGCAATTTTATACAAGTTTCTAAAATTTAGTGCTTTATTTCTCCATTTGTAAAATGAAAATAATAATTATTCTCATTATACTAGATTATAAGAAAGCTTAAATAGTAAATAGGTGTTAAACTATAATATATTATGTGATTACATATTATAAATGTCTATACTACTGTATACATATACACAAATGTATACATATGTATATTTTAACTAATATATATTGAACACAATAATATATATAATGATTTTAAATATAAAAAGCACAACTTAGAATAGTGTATAGTATGATATTATGATAGAAATAAGGAAAATATAAGTAAATGCTGTTATTAAAAAATGCTAATAAAATGTGTATCTGTAATTGAAGAATGTGACCATGGAGGAAAGACAGAGAAATCTAAACTTCTAAAATTAATCTTATTTTATAATTTTAACTCTGAAAGATGTTAATGTTTCATAGAGTTTTAAAAACCAAATTTTATTTAAAAATTTTTTACAAATATATTGGTACATGTTGCCAATGATGATGATGATAAATAAAGATGATTATGTATTTTAAATACCAGGTTGGCCAGAAAGTTCACATGTTTCATAAGCTGGCTCTATTAGCAATTGGTTGTCTTTTATGTAATTCAAAATAAATTTGTGAGGTTGTATTGTTATACCTGTCAATATCAACTTGCATTAAAATAAAAACATCAAAATTAGTGTATTTTTGTGGAGTCATTTTAATATTGAAAATCAAAGAAAATACACATTTTTGGCATCTTATGCTTTATTATTTCAAGAATGGTAAAAACACAACTGAAACACAAAAAGAAACAAAAATTTGTGGAGCAGATGAAGAAGGTGTTGTCAAAAGTGTTTTGCAACGTTTTGTGCTAGAAGTTTCTCACTGAACAATTCTCCATGGTTGCACAGACCAGTTGAAGTAGACAGTGATCAAAATGGGCTATAGCCTTTCCTGATCATCTCAAGTCCACATTTTCAAGTGCAAAATATTTTTAAATTTCCCAACTGATTGATATTGGCTGCTATGACAACATAGCAACCACAGAAAGTAGGTTCGTGTATTTTCAAGGCCTTGCTTTTCAACTATCTCCTCAATTCTGTGATACACACAGTAACCTCCATTAATCTTTGTTTTGCTTATACCCGTTATGGTCATTGCTGTTGTTTAAGATCAATACACAGTGGTTCTACACTAATGGTTATAGTTATTGATATCTGAAGTTCTGGTATTGATATGTAGCCATTAATGGTTCAATGGATGAGGGGAAGTGGGTGAGAGCACTGAAGCTCATTAATTAATGAGCCTGTGACATTCTCTCCCATTCTCTGTAGTTCTGAGAACATTTTCAGTTGAGAAGTGCCCCTACTCCAACCCAGGTTTGAGATTATGTATAGCTTGTCAGGGAAAGTAACCAATTTCCGGCACATACCTTTTTAAAATTCAAGTACTGAAATGTGACTCATGTAGACCCATAACTATTCTTAAAGAATTAATTCTAAGGCTGGAAGGGAGACAACCAGACATTCTTTAGGACACCATGAGCAGCTTTGGCTACCTAGATGTCAAGTTTCTGCTGTACTTCCTATAACATAGGAAGAGATTTCTGGAGTCTGAAAGAACATTCAAGCAACAAGAAAAAATTATAGGCAAAGCATCAGAATGTGATTTGAACATCTGGATCTACCTATGTCTAAGCCCCCCCCCCCCAATTATTTTTAGTTACATAAACCAATACATTTTTTTCATTGTTTTCCTCCCTTTATTTCTCACCACCCCCTGTTTTTGGTTGTTTGTTTTTGGTTGTTTGTTTTGTTTTGTTTTATTTTCTTGAAATAGTTTAAAATGTGTTTGGTCACTTAAAATCAGAGGATAATTGAGTAAGAGACCTACTTAATATACATCCAAAAAGAGCAGAGCTGGAAAACAAAATTCAACCACCAAGTTAAGGATCTTACTATTACAGCTTTCTCAGATACTCAGGCATTTATTCCTGTAATGAGAGAAATAAATTTGCATCATGAGCGTATTACTGTGGCACAAAAACTTATTCTTGTTATGTGTAAAGCAAAGGACAATTATTTAGGGCTTCCTTCAAAAATCTGGGATTGGGGATATTATACTGGCCTCTCCTCTGGGAGAGACTTACAAATAACATTTGTGACTTAATCAAGAATTGTAATAACTGAACTTTTCCTTTCCACTTTCAATTCAATCATCCTAGTCAAAAGCTTTATACTTATACTTGATTTCAAGTGTTTTCAATCATTCTCTTTCCACAGGCTTTCCTCTTAAACATAATCATGCTCAGGTTTTTACATCGTATAGTATACATAGTTGTAGTGCGGATTTTCATTTCTGTTAGATGGCTCTCTATACATTTGAGCAAAACATAGGGTTGCATTTAAATAGCAATACCATGAAAAACACATGTAAATATGTTTTCATCTCAGAGTTCAAGTTCTGATAAGACAGAATGGACACAGTAGGCCAAAATGAGAGAAGAAGTAAAAGTCATTTTTATCCTGACAACATTGGTGCTACCAGGAAAACTTTAGGTTTGTATCTCTCAGAAGATGTAAAGAACAGAAGACAAAGTCCAAACAAGATTAAGACCCAGAAAGGTCAGCAAATATGACCAAGCACTTTTGAAACTGTATTTGACCAAAAGAGCAACAAGAAAATGGACACAATTTGTCAGAATTAACTTTTTCAGAAATCCAGAAATCAACCAAAGATTTGCAACAATCCAATAGAAGTTTATTCAGGGAGGAAAAAGTCAGTCTTTATAAGAACAAATAGCTTCATTGTGTTTAACTAATTTCCACCTGCCCTTCTCTGTATCCACAGCTGCCTCCAATCCAGCTGTGATTCCAGTAAAAACCAGCACCTGCCAGCCATTGAAGGTGGCCAAACTAGGTTGGAGCTCCATGGTTACTCATTACTGGAAAAATGTCATCCTGTGACCAGTCTGGTGGTTCCTGGCAGCATCTCATTTTCACTAAAAACACTGCCTCTTTAGGACTCAAAGCTCACCCAGTGGGAAGAATCTTTTCTCTGGGGATGCTGGTCAAAATTAAATAAAGACAATTAACATTGCAGCTGCAGGGATAGCGGATAACAGTTGCTGCTCTAGATAAGATGGGGAACATAACAAGTGTTGGCAAGAATGTGGAAACATTGGAATCCTAATCCATTGCCCGTAGATATTTTAAATAATAAGAATTTAAAATATAACCACTTGTCAGTTCCTTAGAAGTAAAACGTACCAAACTTACAGGAGTATAAAAATCAGTGCAATAACTCAAAAAAAATTTGCACGTCTTAACAATACTGATGATGTTTATATCTAAATTCATCACCCATAATAATAGTGTTATTTTTGCTCACATATCTACTCAGTTTTGCAATGTGTAAATATCTACTCAAACATTTCCACTCTAATCTCAAAATCTTGCAATAATTGCCCCTAGTTATAAAAGATGAACTTCTTGTCATTTATACATATTGAAACTTTATAATACAGGTATTGAAGATGTTTAATAAGAAATATTTCATTTCATTTTATTTATTATTTATTTATTTATGTATGTATTTATTTTCTTTTGGCTCTGAGCTCTGACTTATCGCATCACTGTACCCAGTGCATGCAATAATGGGACCACGCAGAGCTTTGTGAAAACTCTTCCATTTTATATCAACGTTGTTTAACATAGGAATGTCCCTAATATAAACAACTTCTAATAAGTGATTTTTTAAAAGCATAGTATAAGGATAGAGACATCATTCTTAGAAAGTAGGCGATGGGATGATTTTGAAAATTGTTGCTATGCACATTGAAAATGAAATGTCAAAGGAAAATGCATGTGGGTAACCTAATGGTTTTAAACTCCTCTGTAATTGTGTCATTTTTCTATAAAATTTATTAAAGAATGAAGAGGCTTCAGATTGTTACATCTGCACAATTTTTGGTGTCCAGGTTCCTACCACAAAGTGTAGTTCTGAATAGGTCTGTCTCTTACATAATTTTTTTACAGAAAAATCTGACTTTCCCAAGCCTGTGATATTTCATTTGCATTAAGGTACAGCATTACGTTAACAGACCTTGTACTGAAGGAGTTCAGAGCAATTTGTTTCCCATTGAACTGAAAAGTTCTTTGAAAGATGTTTGAAAGAAAATAATAAAATAAAATAAAATAAAAAACAAGTCACACACCGAAAGAAAATATTGCCATGCGTATATTCTGACAAAGGATTTGTATGAAGCATATATAACATTCTTTTCTCAATCAGTAAGAGAACCCAATTTAAAAATGGGCAAATGATATAAAAAAAGTAACTGAGAGGATCAGAATATGTATTATAAAAGAAGATACAAGCATGGGCACTAAGCACAGGAATTGATGTTCACTAGTATTCATTATTAAATAATGCAAATTAAAACCACAATAAAATATCATAACAGTGGGACATTGTTTCTGTAAGTGCTGACTCTGACTAATACGTCGTTAATAGGTAAAGAGCATGTTTGTATAATGATCCTAGGAATAAACTTTAAAAGACACAGACTCCAATGGTCAGTCATTATAGCTCTGGAAGAGTCGCTGATCTCCAAATGTAAAAACAGGATGACAAATGCCAGACCATCACTTGACCATTTTCAAGGTCCTTGCCAGAATGGACTTGCTGGTCTGCACCTGGAATAACTTTTCAACTCTTCCCCTTGATCTCTTTGTTTTTCCTCTTCTTTATGGCAACTCTGCTTGTACTGAAACATTAAGATGAGTTTTAAGACTAGAGTCCCCTATCTTCCTAGATAACTGGCAAGTAAGTAACCTGCTTTCCTTTTCCCCTGCACCTAATTCACCAGTTGGGCTTTTGTGGTGACAGCCGCAGAACATTTGAATACAATTCCACCAGAGCGGACCAAGTTCAAAGATCTTCAACACTAAGTATAAGTGAGGATGAGGAGGAACCAGTGCTCCCGCATTGTTGGCGGGAGTGTAAAATGATGCAACCTAGAGGGTATAAAAGGATACAACAACTTTGGAAAAGTTTTGGCTATTTCCTAAAAGTTAATCATTTACTGACCATACCATCCAGAAGTTGAACTCCGAGGTATTTGTGCATTAACAAAGTTTAGTTTGTCTTTTTTGAGTCAAAGCAAAAACTGTCAATACCACGTGCCGCAAGATGTGGGGCAACACAGACTGTAACATAAACCACCACTTTAGAGGACAGTTTTCAATTTCTTATAAACGTGTCACCCCACAGCCCACACTCAGGGATTCATTCCATGAGTAATACAGGTATATATTTACATAGGGACCTAGACACAACTGGCTTTATTTTCTTTTAAATAGTATTATTTTTAAATAACAGCTTACATCTAATATGATTTTGTATTAGTTTCAGGTGTACAAGATAGTGGTTAGGCTGTCATATATTTACCTGGCTGGGGAGATGCTTCCTCATGATGTGTCTATTCTTAATTGTCTTGAAATGCAATACAAATTTCCAATAGGCAAATGAATAAATAAATATCCATACAGTTTACCAATACTCAGCAATAGAAATGAGAAACTATGATGCACACAACAGGGATAATTCTCAAAAATTTTATTGAACAGCCCTGGCTGGTGGTTCAGTGGATAAGGTGCCGGCCTTCGAACCCAAAGGTTGCTGGTTCGATTCCCAGCCAAGGCAACATAACCAGGTTGCAAGCCAGGTCTCCAGCCAGGTCCTTAGCTGGAGGCAGGTGAAAGGCAACCATATATTGATGTCTCTCTCCCTTCCCCTTCTCTCTCTGGAAATAATAAATAAAATCTTTAAAAAACATTTTATTGAACAAAATAAACCAGATGCAAAAGAGTCCATATTGCACGCTTTGATTATAGAAAACGTCAATAAAAACAAAACTAATCTATAGTTAGAGAACACAGATCAATGGTTATTTGTGGCTAGAGGGAAGTTGAAAATGTACTATCAATGAGAGCAAGGGAATGTTTTCAGGTGGTATAAGTGTTGTATACCTTTATTATTGTTGGTGGTGACACCAAAGTATATATTCATCAAAACTTATTAAACTGTGCATGCATTTTATAGGGCATAAAATGCCTTATAAAGTTCATTTTAAAAGCAAAAATTAAGTAAATAAATATATAAATGAACAAAGTAAAGCAGGTGTCAAGTCCTCTAAAATTTAGCAATTTTTAGTCAATGGCAGAGGACAGAATGTTCTAATAAAAATACTGTAACCAATAAGGGAAATCACAGACAAATGTTTAAAGTCATATGATTATTCCTTTTAGAGAAATATTTTACTACAGTATTTACACATTAAGCTGTTTTAATTAGTTTAGAACCACAATTCTTGCATAATTTTCAATATACACTTTGCTTTTAAATTAAATTAAAACTAATGAAAATAACTCATAAGTAGGTTGGTAACATTAAGCATTGTAATATAAATCACAAAATTAACACAACCATTTATTTTAACTTTAACAACAAAAATATCTCTCTTTTTTAATATTTTTATGTAAAGATCTTATTTATTATTTTTCAGAGAGAGGGAAAGGGAGAAGAGGCAGAGAGGAAGAGAGACATCAATGTATGGTTGCCTTTCACCTGCCTCCAGCCATGGACCTGGCTTGAAACCTGGTTATGTGCCCTGGCAGGGGAATCGAACCAGCGACCTTTGGGTTTGCAGGCCAGCACCTTATCCACTGTGCCACCAGCTAGGGGTCTCTCCCTCCCCATCCCCCTCCCCTCCCCTTCTCTCCCCCTCTCATTTTTGAAAACCACATTTGACATCTATCTAAAAACCTACATTAGAAAAAGATTAATAACAGGTTACCAGAATATTTTACTTGCAAACTGTTGAAAAACGGTGTATGTTTATGTGTGCATTTCTCATGTATCTTGAGCTCTTGAAATTTACAGATGTGTTTCTGTGAGTGGCAGCTCTTTAAAATAAATAGTGTTGCTTAGTGAGATAAAAATTGCTCTCTCCCTCACCACTAGTAGTTCTCTCATGTGAAAAGATTTTGTTTCTTTTAATCCCATGGAATATATTTTTATGCACTGATTTCACATTATTTATTTCTGAGTAAAATAGAAAAACAGAAAAACTGACATCTGTGGGACTTATCTGTACCCTGCCCACATTATATTGGTAAAATAATAATAATAATAAATATTTAAAATAAAATCAAAATTTTAAAGATGGTTGGTGTTTTCAAGGAGCTCATTTGTTTAGTTAAATTTTAAATTATCTAAAACAAAAGAATTTAACTAAATGTAAATACAATACATAACCTTTAACACAATGATGATTATTTTAGTTAATTGATATATTTATTAAATTTATTGAAATGTGGCATAAATAACCTATAATTTTTTAAAAATTTAAGGTACAACTTAATGATTTCAAGCAAATTTTCTATTTTACACAACAAAACTCAGTTTTATAACATTTTATCACTTCATCAAAATCTGTCATACCAATAAACTCCTTTTTGCCACAAACAACCACTGATTTATTTTCTTTCTCTTTAGATTAGCATTTTTCAAAACACCTTACACAAATTATACATTATATTGTATCTTAAGCCTGGCTTCTCTCAGTTTAAAGGCCCTCAGGAGGCATAATCTTATTAAATGTCCTGTTATCCATTTCCCATTGTGCCTTCTACCACCTTTATGCCCTCTTCCCTGTCTTCCCTCTTTTTTCCAAGTGTGTAATAGAAACTACCAATCTGCCATTCTCCCGAGCATTTGAGACCTTGCTTCCCAGTATTGTGATCAGTTTGCTCAAGTAAAATCTCATAAAATTCCCTACAGGTTTGGATAATCTTATATCAACACAATGTAATGAAATATTATTGGGAACAATGTGAAAATGTAATAAAGGCTGAGGGATATGAAATATCCTTTGAGAATGAGGAAAGTCTTCTAAATAAGGTAGTAGAGATGATCACACAATTCTGTGAGCATACTTAACTGGATTCTGTATGATACTTTAAATGGATGCACCTTGTAATACGAGTAATATTTCAAACTATTGGTATAATAAGAAAAGAAAATTGCACAAACATAATAATATTAAAGCAAGATGAAAATTATTCTCTATTCAGTTTTTATGACTTGTGGTTTGATTTGCTTTTCTTTGGAGAAAAGAAAATAAAAACACTAAATGTACAATGTTTGTATTTCAGTCTGGGAATCAGGTATATATATAATATAAATGAAGCATTCATTATAGACATGTGCATATTCTGGTATGCCTGTGTTCTAGAGCAGAGGTCTAACGTCACAGAAATTTGAAGTGACGACCATGGTATCAGGAAAACAACACCATATGTTAATTTCTAATGTTTAATCAGTGTAAACAATTAATTTTAGAAACTACGGAAATTCAAAATATCCAATCATCTGGTGATTTCTCTTCTTATGCCAACAGTGAAAATCCTTCTTTAATCTTCTTGCATAGGATATAATTTAGCCAGGACAAATGGTGCACTGGGAAAATTGTGGGAGCAAGAGTATGCTTTACGTTACACAATGACAAGAAGCTGTAAAGTTAGAGAAAGAAGACAGGTATTATTTTTGAGAAATGGTAGTGGTAACATATGATTATTTACTAGGGTGAAAAATAAACAAATCAGACATTCATTATAATAAAAAAATTATTACTTCCTCATAATAGCAGTTAGGTCCCTTTAAGGGTGTTATTTACCCAAAAGATCAGCACAATGTCATTTTACTTCATTTGCTGTGTTTACTTTTAATTACAATGGTTTATTTTTTCCTCTTGGCATGTTCTGGTAGGAATAACAAAATGAGAAAATATAAGGAATAAAGACTGTCTAATAGACTGCACTATACAGAATAACTATAGCTCTCGGAAAATACATGGGAAACGGTGAAAGCAGAAATATTGATAAAAGCAAAGCTGAATATAGGAAAAAGGTAAAAAGATTGGTTTTAGTTATAGAAATGGATTCTATTGACAATACATTTAGAAGAAATTTTATTTCATCCTGTTCTTGTAAAGAAAGAAGACATCAACAGACAGGATACAAGCAGAATTGAGAAAGCTTGATATTTGATAAATAGGTGATGCAGAACAAAAAATTGATAGCAACACTTGAATATCTTGAAGCTCTTCTTCATAGACTGTACTTCCAAACTTCCTGATAACAAGACTCTCTTGTTATGGTAATAACTCATGCAAACGCATGAGTTATTAGGAACTAATTAGGACAGTTCAATGTGTTGAAATCATCTCCGGCCTTGCACACACTCTGCAAACTCCCTTCTGCTGCGTCAGGTCAGGTCGCCCTGCTTGGTTGCCCGGGCAATGGCCGGCTGGCTCTCAGTGCTGACTTGTTTACTGTTGCCTCGGGCAACCTCCTCCTATGCCCCCCAGCCAGGCAGGCAGACTCTTTCTCCATCTTGGGGATCCCGGCTCCCTTCTGCACAGCAATCTGGCCAGATGCCCCCTGTTACAATGTGATAGCACAGGCTTGGTCTGGTATAGAAATGAAATATGTCAGGAGTCAAATGTCCACATTGGAGTTAACTGAAATACCCTCTTCCTTTTTTAAATTTCAGTCATGTAGCGTACTAGCATTTCCTTGTGTTGTGTTCAGCTTGTTTGTAATCTACAACCAGTTCTTTCGGAAAAGATGCTTCCACATCCCTTTCTGTGACATACCTTCTGCCTGAAGGCCTGTGGAGGTCACAGCAAAGCTGCCAAGAATAAACACTACAGCTTCAGCGACTGCAACGTTTTATAGCCTTTTTCATTCTTAAGAATATTCACCTGCCCCACGTATATTTATTATTTACGGATTTAAATTTTGAATTTCCATAAAAATACATTGTGCTAGTCAACTGGTCATTTTGGGGTTTCTCAAAAAATATTGTATCTCTTCTTCCCTGTAGGTCCTTTTCAGATAAACCTTGGCTGTGAATAAGTTGGACACTGTGAACTAGTATTAGGTTTTATCTCTGTGGAACAAAAAACAAAGATTTTCATAAACCAAAACTTGATCAGAAACAAATGGCTCTGTGACTATACATACACTGACAGCTGTGTTACCTCTGTGTTAGGTAAGTTTACTGCAATCTTATTTTAAATTAGTGACCAGATGAGATTAAAATTCTAGACTGATTATAAATTTCACAACATAATATGTTTTTGCTGAATACAAGAAACTATTTTCTTAATTGACTCATTTCTTTTAGGTTTATTCTACCGGCCTCAGGATGTTTTAAAATTCACCTTCAATTGATCTTTTAGCATGGTCCTCGAGGAATGACAATTCATTGGTCCTGAGCTGTGCATTGATAACTATGTCTGTAGGGATTTCAGAAGTAATAGTTTGGTCTGGTCATTATCTACAAAGCATAATCTAGTTAGGGATTTGTATTGGAGACATTCACCATAAACCACACTTTCCATTTTCATGGTCAGGCGTTCATTCAACCACACATCGTATTTATTCAAAGGTTATTATGAGTGAGGCCTATGGTAGCTAGTACATCTTCTATAAACCAACATTCACTTAATGTCTGATACCTGCTTTATTTTAGGATTGTCTCTTCTACTTTTATATTTTAATGGTGTACAGCACTAATAATTCCTTGTGATTATTACTCAGATAACTTGAAAGATACTCATAACAGTTTCATACAAAATGACTTTCACATTCTTTGCAAAATATTTAATAGCCCATTAAAAGTCTCAAACCATTGAATAAGAATTTACATTACCATCAAAATTGCAGAAAAATTAAGATATTAAACTAATTCTGAATCTCCAAGACCAAATCTCTCTTTTACTATCATATAACCTATTTAAATGTTAGGTATTTTAAAAAGTAAATTTAAATTACAAATTTTATTTACCAGGCATTATTTGTCCTTTATCTGAATCCAGTGTCCCATATCATCTGCAGATTGTGCTTCCCCAGACAAGACTTGGAAAAATTCATTTTTACTTCTACTTTTTCACTTAGTCAAACTGCAGTTCTTTCTAGGACTGACATATGTCACTGTGTTACAAAATGAACCCACATTCTCCTGCTTTCATGAAGACATGTTAGCTTATTATTTGACAATTGCTTACATGAACTGGAATCCCTGCTAACTTTTCAGTATATTGAAGACAACACTAATTTGTACTTGTTCTCATGTTTAAAAGTACATATATTAATTTGATAAACTACAATTAACAAAAAATTTACTTCTAATTATTTGGAAATAAATTATTTCAAACTTAAGTGGCCTGTCAAGTATGAAGAGTTGGTACCTACTGAGTTAGGGGTAATTACAGTCATCAATACTGTAAAATGCATAATTATAATTTCTTCCTTTGGATTTTATTTTATTAAAATTACTTAAAGTATTAAAAGAGAAAATAATACTTTATGTGAGTGTTAAAATTATTTATAGATGATCACAGTGTATATTTTTATTGGAAGATATGTAGTTAATATTTAACTGTTGAAATAAATTCTTATTTCACAATAGCCACATAGGGGAGCTCTAACCTAACAAAAATTATAAACCACCTGCTAAATAAGACACTAACATTATTTTTTCTTTTCACAATAAAATCCAAGGAAAATTTAGCCAATTGAATCTTTAGTTTCTCACAAGATCATGTAATCACCCTCTAAATAAATTATAGCAAAATGCACATTTTCAGGCTTTTGGTTTTCTAGTACTTTTGTTTGTTTTGTTTGTGAACTGACCAATGCCTTATTCTACATTAAAATGGAATCGCATAGCAACTGTTAGAGATTGTGCTTCAAAGCAATTGTATTTAATTAAAATGACTGTGAATTCAAGCAGCTGCGTTGATAAGCTACAGTAATTGATAAAAAATAGAAAGTGCCTGGAAGTTATGTAAAAATGAAAGTAACATAGCTTATCTTTAATGCTGTGTATTTAATTGCTTTAGTAAGATGAGTGTTTTTTAACTCTCTGGCCTATATGGAATATACATTTTACTATTACCTGCCTATGTAGTAATTTAAATTACCTAGAACATTTTTTAATGTTAAATAAAATAAAATGATGACAGATATAAAATTATGCAAATAAAATATAGTATGTATATTTTAAAGGATTGAACATTATCACTGAAATAGCTCAGAACACTTCAGTTAACATTTGTTAGTTTTAACTCATTTTAGTTCATTAGCATTTCTGAACTATTTCAGCAAAAATAGATCAAGATTTGCTCTTTGGGATTAGTTTCTGCCTGGCAGTCCAAAGTCTCCACAGATCTACTTTCAAAGATCAACCATAACTGAAACAAAGTTATTATAATATATTAGATATTAATTCAGGTGATTGACTACATTTTTGATATTTGACGCTGATAAAGATATTGATAAATATAGTTATAAAGCTGAGATCAGGCGTGTCCATATGGTCATATGGCCATATTCAAAATAACATTAAATGTAAACTCTAATTGAAAAATAAAAATATATTTATGAAGCTATTTTGTTAATGTGAGAATAACAACACATTGAAAAGTGATTTAAATTAATTTAGTAAGATTAGATTTTAATGATCTACAAATATGTACAAATGTGCTCTAATTAAAAAAATTTTAAAGATTTTATTTATGATTTTTAGAGAGAGGGGAAGACAGAGAGGCAGAGAGGGAGAGAGACATCAATGTATGATTGCCTTTCACTTCCTTCCAGCTATGTACCTGGCTGGAGACCTGGCTTGTAACCTGTTTTTATGACTCTTAAGAGTTAAAATCACTTGTACATTAGAATATATATTCAAACATATTTGTATGCATATAGACATATAGTTAACTAACAATTAGAAGCAGACATAATGTCTGTCAACAACACTGTCTGTCATTATGGTGATAACTAAGCATGTATAATACACTTTTTATCATCTTGAATAATATATCACTGTTAATAGTTTGCAGTATTTATTCATTTATAATTCCAGGGGGATGATTAAACAGAGGGAGGTATGTTATCAACATTCATATTTATATTTCAGTAGTGTTTGTTAAGACAAAATTAATTGATGTTAACAAGTGAACATGGAAAACAACTTCAGAAAAGCAACAAGTAGCCCTGGCTGGTGGCACAGTGGATAAGGTGCAGGCCTGCAAACCCAAAGGTTGCTGGTTTGATTCCCAGCCAGGGCAATTTAACCAGATTGCAAGCCAGGTCTCCAGCCAGGTCTGTAGCTGGAGGCAGGTGAAAGGCAACCCATACATTGATGTTTCTCTCTCTCTCTCTCTCTGCCTCTCTCCCTTCCCCTCTCTCTAAAAAGTAATAAATAAATAATTTTTTTAAAAAAGCAACAAGTGACGAAGATTCTTAGAAGTAGCATAATTATGATACTCACTGGGAAACGGTGTCACTCAGGCTGTGAAAACTACACATTGGAGTGGATTAAATAAAATGGATCTTACTTTTCTAGAATATTTTTATTTAGCAGTCATTAAAAATAAAGCACTCTTCAATCTTTTTCTGAGATAAATTTTTTTTCTTCCTGAGAACTGAAATGAACCTCTGTCATTAAGAGAAAGACATTTCTCTGCTACTGTTCTTCATGAAATCAAATCACATTGGATGGACATCAGCATTTTATTGGTACCACTAAACCCTATTCTCCTTATGTGAAGAAATTGAACATTGGATTTGCTAAGGTACTTAATGTATCAAGAAAACCTTTTATCTACACTGTTTTATGAGTCAGAGACTCCATCATTCTCACAAAATGACAGAAAATCATTGAAACAAAAATGCTTACTATCCTGCCACAGCAATAAAAAGCACATTCACCCTGAACTGATACATCCATTATCTCGTAACCTGAGGGATGTAAAGGAGTGATAAACTGAGACTGCAAGGCTCCTTAGCCTAACTTATTAGTGCAGTATTTTCCATTGGTGTAACTTAAAATCAGCAAAGACAAAGTGACTTTAACTCTATTATTCATCATTCCATTATAGCTTTTCAAAATTTTATTTGTGAGACCAAATGGAAAGCTAGGAGGTGTGCTATATGACACATTGCTGGATATGCATTATAATCTAAAAATAAAACATAAATTAAATTATTTTCAGTCTAAGAGAAAAATACACATTTCTATTTAAAAACAACTGAAAATACAATAAGAAATAAACTATTAAAGGAAGAACAACTATGTTGGGGGTATAATACATGAGATAACAGTTTCAAAAGAATGAATGTAGTCTTTATAGTAAGTTTACATTTTCTCAGAAGGTTAGCACAGTGTTTCCATAGACCATAAATGGATTGATGTTAACAAGTTACAATGGCAAAACTATGCTTTTGATTCAGCTTTGTAATAGTGGAATCAAAGATTCTTCATATTTAATATTTTAAAGTTCGATCAGTCACTTGACATATAAATGTATTATTGCAAAAATCACTTGTAATATTTACCAAGGACACTAATTATGTTATGATTAAAATACTAAGTACTTTCAAATAGCTAAATTAAGTATGAAAATAGACTATGACAATGACTAATAACAGTATAGTTAGCTAAATGTTTCTTTTCCTGAAAGAAGAGAAAAGAAAGAGGTTAAGACTAGTTGCTGGTACTTTGTATGGGTCATGATCCTAGGCCACAGGACTGAGGATGCAGGATGAAGGAGTTAGGTCAAGATAAACCTATTCAAGGCCTGTTACTGAAGTTGATGCTATATTAACGGACACTCACTTAGGCCAGAAATTCTGCCACCTCCAATGGTGCACCTGAAGGACAATAACTGAAGCATTAATCTGTGCTTCATTTGTTGGATATTTTCTCCCATCCACTGAGGTTAATTGCCTTGTGGCTTTGATAAACATTTCTACTATGGTTTCAATGAAGGCCTTGAGACAGACATTAGAATTATATGCATTTCACCTAACAGATATTTAAAACATTTACATAATACTGCTTTTTAAATTAATGTTTACATGGTCTATCTTACATTTCACTTTTAGCCTACTTTTTCATTATATTTGAAGTGAATTTTTTATAGCCAGTGTATAGTTAAATCGTTTTTAATTCTACTCTTCCAATTTCTGTCTTTTCCATAGTGTGTTTATACCATGCATATTTAGAATACTTATGGAAAGATTATAACTAAATCTGTCCTTTTATGTTTTTATGCTGTATTTTGTTTTAAAATATTTTTTTAATTCCACAAAAATGTGGGTTAATTAAATATTTAAAACATTTTATTTTAATATACCTATAGGTATTTTACACATTACATTATATATTTTAAGAGTTATTCTAGTTATTACATTTTACATACTTAGCATAACAGTCTACTGTTAAGCACAGTATCCCAATTTGAAAGAAATATATGAACTTTATCTCACTTAGTTCCATTTACCTTCTCACATTTATAATATAATTATTTTTAAATTTTTCTTCTCAGTATAGTTAAACATATAAGGCCATGCTATAATTTTAGTTTAACTAGCAAACATAATTGAGAACACTCAATAGAAGAAAAAAAATGGATTGCATTTAGTCACATTTTTATTTTTGACATTGTTTTTTTCTGATGGTCTTCTTATTGAATAATTTCCTTTATTTTCATAAAATGTATTCTCCATTATTTTTGAGCAAGCCTGTTGACAAATGCTCTTAGTTTTCCTTCATTTATAAATTTATAATTTATAAATTTATAATTTCCTTCATTTATAAATATTGAGCTTCCCTTCATTTCTGAAGGGTATTTCCACTGGGTATAAAATGCTTGATTGAAAGTCTGCTCCTTTTCAGCCATGAAATAATAGTATGGCACTTTCTTTTATCCTCCAAAAGGTTAACAAAACAGTGGATGAGAAATCCACTGTCATTCCATTTTTTTCCATAGCTAAAGATCTATTTAAGTTTCTATGTTCTCAAGATTATTTTGTTGTTGTTCATTTTTAGTGCTTAGATGTCTATGATGTATATTAGGGTGGATTTCTTTAAGTTTATTCTAAATAACACCTTTCAGCTAACCAAAACCTTAGGTTTATGACTTTTGCCAAAGTGAGGGGAAAGAGTCAGCCAATGTTTCTTCCAGTATATTTTTAGCACCATCCTCTTTTTCCTTTCTCTTCATGATCCCAACAACATTGATATAAAATCTTTGATTTCAGTTAATCAGGTCCCAGGGTTCTTCTAATTATTTTCAGTACAAGTTTCTCTATGTTGTTCAAATATTTTAATTTTTACTGTTTCCTCTTCAAGTACACAGAATCCTCAGTTCCCATTATTATTCTGTTGAACCCAATTTAAAATTTTGTTTTTAGTTATTAATTTAATGATAAAATTCTTATTTGGCTTTTCAGTTGGGTTTATTCCAGCTGTAATATGAGGGATCATTGTGATAGTTAAAATGTTCTTCACCTTAGCTGTGTCAATGCTCATATTCTGGTAGTGACATTGTATTATAGATTTTTTTAGATGTAACTACTGGTGAAAGTGGGTAAAGGGTTTACTAAATCTCTGTATTTATTTTTTAAAACTGTACATGCACCTAAAATTATAACAAAATAAAAAAGGTTAATAAAGAACTGAAATGGTACTAGGAAAAAAGCTACTTGTTTTCACTAAAAATATCTATATAACCATAATATTCAAATCACATTTTATATTTTCATGAAGATGATTACTATGTATTCTAAGTAGTATAACTACTAAAATATCACCCCAAATTTAAGAACATGCAAAAGTAATAATTTATTCTATGTCAAGGCTTTTTGGGTCAGTAGCATGGAAAGGGGTCAGCTGTACAATTCTTGCTTGGGCTCTCTCACGAATCCGAATTTGAATAACAGCTGGGACCACAGTCATTGGAAGGTCTGAATGGGAACTGGAGGGTTCACTCCTCAGAGCTGACAAACCAGTGTTGATTGTTGGCTGGTGGTCTTAGTTCCTCTCTATTTCTATATTACTCTTGGGATATTTATGGTTTTACCAATTTGTTTGTTCTAATCATATGCTGGCTGACTTTCTCCAGAACAAATAATTCAAGGGACCAAGTAGGAAATGGTAATGCCTTTTATGATGTATCTTAAGAAGTCATATATTACTACTTTTTTGGCATTCTATTCATTACATGAAGACAGCTCTATTTTGCATGGGAGAAGACTGCATAAATGCATGAGTATTAGGAGCCCAGAACAAGTAGGGTTGTCCTTCCTTGATTCTGGCTAAATTTTTTAAAAAATTGTTTTCATTAAAAATACTACAGAATTCTAGATATATACTAATATACATTTTAATGTTTAACCACAATGTCTTTATGTTTAAATTTTAGATTTCAAAAATAACTGGTATAGTTCAGGGGGAAACAGTTTGTAAAATCAGATTTCTGATGTCAAAAATAACTTAGGAATAAGAAGGTATCTAGCTATGTAATATGAAAAATAGAGACATTTATTAAAGATACAAGATACAGGAAGTATTGTGCATAGGACAATAATGCCTCAGTCCCCTTCAAACTAGGCAGCTTGGGACCTCACGCAGTTCTCTCAATTGCCCTCGAGCTGCCCCACCTTATTTTCCTGAATCTCATCTATGGTCTGAAATATCTTCCCTCTCAAAGGTGGTTTTAGTTTGGGGAAAAGCCAGAAGTTGCAGGGCACCAAATCTGGGCTGCAGGGGAACTGAATCACCTGGGTGATTTGATGTTTCACAAAAAAACTTTGCACAATATATGATGCATGAGCTGGTATGTTTTTGTGAAGCTGCTAATCACCAATTGCCCCATAGCTGTGGCCTTCTGAGTTATCTGAATAGTTTCCACAGAAGAATGTTCAAGGTTAACACAAAATGTGATGCATATTCATTGCTCTACTCAGTCATTTTGAATATGACAACCACACAGTACACATGCTCACTCAATAGTATCTACTGTCTCCACTGGCTAGTACAGTGAAGTCATCATTGCTCGCATGTGTGCATTACAGTTGACTCCTTGCCTGCCAGGTTGCATCAATATTGCACAAACCATTCTCATTTTATTAACAATGGCTGGACTTTTTTAGGACAGACCTATATATAATATGTGTATATATTGGTAAATATAGAGTGATATTTGGTTGACTTAACAGATTTAACTTATTTTAGGAAATCCACTAACAGTAACAAATATGCATAAATTCCTAATTTCAAAAATATATCGAGTGCCTAACATATTCTAAACTCTGAGTTAAATTTTCTAATGAATAGAAGCATAAAACTTTATTTGTTATAGTCACTAATTATGAACAAGCATACCAAATTGATAGGTGCAAATAGAGTCTCCACCATGCATCGTTTTTAGTCCCATCTAGATTTTATGTTGCTGATTAGAGATTAAAATAATATAGTTTTCTTAAAATTAAAATATATTCATACACATAAATTAAAAAGAAAATATATGCACTGTTTTGCTCCCAAGAAAACTGATTAATGCTTAAACTGTGTGAAAATGATTTTTATATCAAGTCTTTGAACATAATAGAGGTCATATGTTTCCCAACTTCTGGTCTCCCATAGACCAAAAATCCACTGAGCTATGGTCCTGAATAAATAGTTTATTTCTTTATATTGTTTCTTTATTTTTAGAAAATGTATATTTAAAAATATGACCAAATATTATAAGAGCACCTAGTTTAGAAATTTGAAAAACAGTCACATTATCATGTTGCTAATAAAATGCAAACATTATTCAGTACCTATTTACACAGAAAAATGTAATCAAAGTTACAGGTGCATGCTTAAATGTTAATGCCTGTGGCAAAAATCGTAATTATGTAATTGGTATCTGAAGAAAATTTCATTAAGTTCTTCACTCAGCACTAATCTATGCAACATCTCCTCTAGGAAATACCACCTTCTATCCTGAAAGTTTAAGTTTGTTAATTATCATGTACAACCTTATGCAAGAATGCTAATCAGTTTTTTAGTGGCTATACCATTATTCTCAGAGCTGTCATCTTGACAGGTGACCAGAAATACTGTGATATTTTCATGTTCTGAGTGCAGCACTGCAAAAGACATAGTGAAAAGAAAGATTGTTAAATGGCAATTGGCAAATATGAAGCAAACATATTTCCTGTTTCCTTAAATTCCTCAATACTGTTTGTGAAGATTGTAATAAAAACTTTTCAAATAGCTGTATAAAAAAGCGCTCTATAGTCTATCATGATTTTGCATTACATTACACTTGATTTTCGAACTGCTTACTTTCTAAATTTTTTAATTGCCGTGTATTTATGTTTCAAGAAATTTACCTTAGGAAAAAAGCCTTAGCCTATGTTTTCATACTCTAATGGGAATCTAAAATATGCTCATCTCTTTTTCTATGACAAAATATTTTGTAATTATAAATTAGGTTACAGGCAAAATGTATTTTTTACAAATAGGCAGAACATACACAGCTTTGAATCTTCTAAATTGTGGTTTTTTTTCTTTCCCACAAATCCAAATCATTTCTTTAACATTATCTTTATTGGGGTAAAGTTAGCATTCATTAAAACATACCAACTCCTTTAGGTTTGACAAATATATATAGCTGCATACACCATAAAATCATACTATAGATTTCCATTACCCCATAAAGTCCTCTCATATTTCTTGAGAATATTTTGCCTTTTGCCATCCACCAACCTGAAGCAGCCACTAATTTGCTTATAGTCACAATATTTTTACAATTTTAAAATTTAATGTAAATTCTACATTATGCAAATTCTATAATATATAATCATTTTTAATTTAACACCTTTAATTTTGCATAGTGCACTTGATATTTATCCATACTGAAATTATTATGTTTATGGAGTTGTGTATTTTTAGCACATTTCTTCCTTTTGCTTTTAATTCAGTGACTTGTGAAAATATCATACAGATTCTTCATTTTGTTTTCAATCTTATATATGGGCTCTGTTTTCAAGTTAACTGATTATTTTCCTTCCACATTGACTAATATGTTACTCATTTTACTTACTAGATTTCTTTATTTCAGATACATTATTTTTATCTATCTCCAGGAATTCAATTTGAGAATTTTGTATGTATATTTTTATTAAACCCATTTTCTCTTATTTAACATATAAAGGGTATTTATAATATCTATTTTAATATATCTTTCACTTCCATCATTACTGTAATTTTTGTGTTTCCAATATAATTTTTTAAAGGTTTTTATTCATTATTTTTTAGGGAGAAGGGCAGGAAGGGAGGAAGAAAGGGAAATAAATATCAATGTTTGGTTGCATTTCACCTGCCTCCAGCTTTGGACCTACCTGGAGACCTGGTTTGCAACCTGGTTATGTGCCCTGACTGGGAATTGAACCAGTGACCTTTGGGTATGAAGGCCAGTGACTATCTGCTGAGCCACCAGCCAGGGCCCTGTTTTCTTTTTTATGAGCCATATTATCTTGTTGCTTCATATACCTGATATTTCTAAACTGAATGCTAGGAATTGTCAATTTTATATAATTTTATAATGTCAGATGCTGAATTTTGTTTCATTCCTTTAAGTGACATCAGCATTTATAGTATACACAGTTAACTTATTTAAGTGCTTTTTTTTTTTCATGATTTACTTTTTGGCTTCATTATTACCTTAGGAGTTTGTGAATTATTCAGGCCTGGAAAGGGGGTAGGAAAGGTGAACAAGATTTTCAGTACTCCAACACTTCGTTTCAGATCTACATTCCTTTAGGGACTGAGAATCAGTATTCTGCTATAGGACTTTGTGTAATATAATTTCATAAAAAGATAGAGATGGGGAAAATGACATAAACTAAAAACATGTATTGATGTTAAGGCTACTATTAAAAACGAATTGACAGTGTTGGAGAGGAGGAGGGTTTTAGGGGAGCTGGGTGAAAAAAGTGAAGAGACAAAGTCAAAAACAAACAAACAAACAACAGCAAAAGCTCATAGACATAGACAACAGTATGGTGATTACTAGAGGGAAAGTAGAGTAGGAAGGAAAGAAGAGGGTAAAGAAGGAATGAATGGTGACAGAAGACTTGACTCTGGGTGGTGAACACACACAGATGGCATGAGAGAAGACCCCAAAAAATTAAATTTATTTATTAAAAAATGTATATAACTTCTTACCTGTTTAAACTTCAGTGATCCTCAAGCCCTGGCTGGTGGCACAATAGATAAGGCACCTGCTTGCAAAACCAAAGGTTGCTGGTTCGATTCCCCAGCCAGGGCACATAACCAGGTTGAAAGGCCACTATACATTTATGTTTCTCTCTCTTCCTCTCTCCTTGACCTTCTCTCTGAAAATAATGAATAAAAATATAAAATAAAAGTGAGACAAAATAACTTGCTAAAAATTTATTTTTGGCTTAACTACATTCATTTTTTATGTAGTTATACTTATTATAACTACATATATACTTATATATATATATATATAACTATATATACTTATTATATATAATTATCTGATTGCTAATTTATCTAGGAAATTATGACCTTTTTACTAGGTAAAGAATCTAGCCAACATCATTTCTAAAATGTACCAACAATACATTAAATTGATAGATAAATAAAACAAGTTTACATTAGAGATATCAGTAAAATCAGGCTTTAAAGTACATTTTTTTTTTCACATTTTACTTGGAAGTGATGAAACAAATAAAGAAACTCAAAACTTTCATTTATTTTCTGTATGCTTCAATTCTGGGTTAAAAAAAAAAAGGACCACCTTACTCCTTGTATATAAATTCGGAAATAGATTGTTCAAGTAATAGGGTGATATTTTTTGTTTAGAATTTATACTTTAACACCTTTGAGTCTTCAGCAGTTTTAAGACAAAGATATTTGCCACAATTCTCCACTAAAAAAAAAAAAAAAAGTAAAGAAAAATGATAACTTGTGAGCAGAAATTGCTCTGACCACTTGGTGACACAGAACACATGCAATTTCTGAAAGATTAACCACATGACAAGCAGCTGAGCACCTGACTAGGGTGGACAGCCACAGCCACAAGATGCTTTTCCAGTCCATTAGACCACAGCCCATATAGCTAGGATTTAACAGATATTCTGAGAGTCTTGCAGAAGATGAATGTATTCTTAAACTCAATCATACATAGCATTTCTGAGGACGAAACAGCCTGCCTTGCGGCATCTTTCCCAGCTCATACCAAGGGTCTATTGAAGTAGAAGGGAGAACAACTGGAAGTTATTGGCTCTGAGCCAAAGGGCCAGCCCCCAAGGACCGGCCACTTGGTGTTATTATGATGCAAATGTCCAAAGCCAGGCACACAAGCCATTCGATTTAATAAAGCAGGGGGGAGGGTGGGGAGGAACACAACAGAAAACAAAAACCCAAACAGAAACAGCCTTAAAAAACAAATCTTGGCATGTTCAATAGCATTTTGAGCCTCTAAATAAGAAATTCAAATTGATTGATTGATTCAGCAGCGCTAAAGAAAAACAGCATATGCCAAATCCACCTGCATGTGGGGTACTGCTGACATAAAAAAAATGGAAAGAATAAAAATAATCTTTATCCCTCCCTCATTTAGATAGCTTACTTTAGAACACTTTTGTATTAAAAAATATATACGGTAAAACAAAATTGAAGCTTAAAATAAAATTATATTGGTAAGATTTATTTCAAAACACGAGTTAAGCCAATGAAAATTTCAAAAGGAGCTTGGTTGCTATATTGCTATATTGCTAAATATAAATTACATATTGTTAATATTAAAAAGTACCCTGCTATCAACTAAGATTAACTGTATCTCAAAAGAAAATATACAAGTTTATTATTGTTTAAATTTCTAAGATTATGTGTTCTGAACTTTATAATCCATGACAGAAATGAAACCCCTGTAAATGTACAACTCTTTCATCTCCTACTCTTGACTCCGGGCTCAAAATAATACAAAAAAAAAAATTTTAAAGCTCTACTAAAGATTTATAATGAAAAAATATATGTATCACTGTAACGAGGTAAGTCAGAGCATAAATCACTGAAAAGCAAGGGACTCCAATTCATGCAGGGGACCCCCAAGTTCAGCATAGGGACTCCTCTCCCTCTTGGCAGGAAAAATGAGGGGCAGGAAGCAGGTAAAAGAGGTCTGCTTTCTGCTAGTGGACTGGCCACCTGCAGAAAGAGGAACTGCTTCAGGCAAGAGGTTAATATAAACAAGGCATCTGGCAGGAGGACCAGAGAGCTCCCAGAATGAAACCAGATCTGGGGCTCAGTAGCCCACAGCCTTGGGGTACTAGCTATGACACAGGCTACTCAGCCTTCAGTGCACTGTTGGGGTTGGATGCCCCAAGCAGGGTGACTGGAGACTTTTGCTCCTGCCCTGAAAAAGAAGACAAATATAGCCCTTGGTTAAAAGCTGGACACCCCCACAGGCTTCAAGAGCATGGGATTCCCGGACAGAGGACTTTTTAAGCAGGAGATGGGGAGAAGCCCTCTGGCTTTCGGCACTAAGTGTAAGCCTTGGCTCTCGTTTGCTTCTCTCTCGGTGTTTGCTCCTGGCACAAGGACTCTGGACTTTTGGTCACAGGTGTGCTTGGGTGCGCTGGGTCTCTGGCTCTTGCTCCCCACATGGAAGGAAGCGCTCGTGAGGCTGGCAGGGGCTGGGCCTGCCAGGGGCTAACGGTTGGAAGCTGCTCCTGGAGGCAGGGTGCGGCTCTGGGCCACGTCCCAGTCTGGACTCCAGCCTCTGGGAGTGTGATCCGGGCAGCAGCCATGGCTCCTGGACGGCTCCTGGAGACGGGGAGCCACACAGCCCTGACCCTGAAAGACAGAGCTGCTGGGAGAACATGGTGACTCTGAAACCCACCAGGGCACACCCCACAGGGGATGGAGATCTCCTTGCGGGGGAGGCTTCAGTTCAAAAAGCGGCAGATATGGACATGGAGAACTTGTGGGTGTAGTTTTGGCTTAGAATCTTTGGGGAGCCAGAGAACTTCTGGGTTTTGTGAGAGAGAGGCGTTCAGAGCAGGAGTGTTCCCACCCTCACCCCCCCTAAATTGGAACCCTTTAATAAAAACCTGTATTCTTTAACACAAATCTTTGGGTCATATTTTATGATGACAAAGGGCCAAATCCCATGCTGCATGGTTGCATCTTCTTCAAAACAAGGATGCTGAACAAGTTCTAGACTTTTCATTCGTCTTTCTGTATAGATCGTCATACTTTCTTTTGTGCTATTTTTTTTTACAATTTGTTGGACATAAAAAAGACTCTTCGACAAAGAGTTCTGGGTCATCTCTTCATCTCTTCATTAAGATTGTTTTTCTCTGTCCTTTGGAAGTTAGGAATGAAGCTACGATTTGGTTTGGCCAATGGTGTAATAGTTTGAGTGATGCGTAGACATTTCTGGACCAAAAGCACTATTTATCTTGTTCCTTTCTTTCGCCACAGTGATCTTGGAAACATGGTCGAGATGAAATGAGAATTGGTCTGATCTTCTAGGAAGGAAAATATTGAGCAAAGCAACTCATGCTGGAAAAGTAATAAAAACACATAATACATTTATTTTACTAAGACACTGAAATTGGGAAGTAGTCTGGTACCTCCACTAAGTGAACTGGTTCTGATATAAACAGGAATAAGTAGTGATAGAGGAGATAACCCTACTGTGGAACATATTTTAAAAGCCCTGCAATGAGCAGAAATTGGACAAGTCTATTATTGCGTGGGAAAATAGTAATTATGGAAGGAGAGACAAAGAAGCTGGTAAAAAGGTTACTTTTGATCAAGTGGAAGAGAGAATGTAGATATGATGTCATCCCTTAAATAACAAGTTGGAAAACAAATAGTAGTAGTGTATATAATTTGCTATTGACTGAAAATAAATAGTAATTTTCAGGATTGCTACTAGGCATGCAAATGTATAGAAAGTTCAAAAAGATTGGCATTTGAAAAAGGGATAGAGAATTCAAAAGACTGGCAATTTGCTATTGAGTGAAAACAAAAATAATTTTCAAGATTGCTAATAGGAATGAAAAGGGATAGAGAGTTCAAAAGTTTGACAATTTAAAATTGGGTTTCTTACACACAATTTCTAGACTATAAAATGAGAAAAACCTTGGACCACAAGACGTTTAAAACATCATTGCACTTATCATGCAATCAATTATATACATAAATAGTTATTCAAATCTCTGTACAGACGAAGAGGTCTTAGACTAAAAGACCAGGTTAACATGAAAAAGTCACTCATATCCGTCTGTACCAGCGGTGAACAGGTGAACTTTGAAATTAAAAACAATATTATTAACATTAGCACCTCCCAAATTAAAAGTACACGTAAACCTAATAATATATGGATGAGATTTATATGAGGAAACTACAAAACTTGAATAAAAACATCTATATAAATAAAAAATCTCACATTTGTGTATAACAACAATCAATATTGTCACTATGTCAGCTCTTTTCAACTTGATCTTTAGATTCAATGTAAACTCAATCAAAATCACTACAAGCTATTATGAGGATATTTTAAAAAATATTTTAAAGTTTATATGGAGAGGCAAAATAGCCCTGAGTAGCCAACACAGTATTGAACTAAAACAAAGCTGGAAGACTAATTTCAACACTCACTACAAAGATATAGTAATCAAACCCATGTGATATTGGTGGAAGAACAAATAGATCAATGATATATAATAGAAAGCCCAGAAATACCACCATATAAATATTGTTAATTGATCTTTGACGAAGGACAGAAAAACATTGCAATGGAGAAAAGATAATCTTTTCAACCAATGCCACTGGAAACAATTGGGCAATCACATGTAGCAAAATGAAACTAGATTTAGGCTTTACACCCTCACAAAAACTACTTGGAGTAGTCTGCAGACCTAAATGAAAAATGCAAAACCTAGATCACCTTGGGTATGGTGATGACTTTTTAATAAACTAATTTTTTTAAGAGAGTGAAAAAGAGGGAGAAAAAAAGAGAGAAACATTGATGTAAGAGAGAAACAGCCATTGCTTGTCTTTCATATGCCCTGACTGGGGATTGAACCCACAACCCAGGCATGTTCCCTGACAGGGAATTGAAATGGAGACCTTTTGCTTGGTGAGACAATGCCCAACCAACAGAGCCACATTGGTCAGGGCATGGTGATGACATTCTAGATATGTTATCAAAGTCATAAACCATGAAAGAAAGAAATGATAAGCTGGGTTTCATTAAACTTAAAACATGTGCTCTACAAAAGATAAAGTTAGGAGAATGAGGAAACAAGCCACAAAGGGAAAAAATATTTGAAAGAGATATATCTGATAAATAATATTCAAAATATATTAGAAAAACTCAGACAACTCAACAAAATAAAACATATTTTATTAAAAAATTGTGCCAAAGGCCTTACAGGCACCTCTGAAATAAGATATACAGATTACACACAAGTATGTAAAAAGATGCTTTGCATCACACTTTGTCAGAGAAATGCACATTAAAGTAATACAAACTCAAGCAATTTAGGGAATTAATCATGATGGTCAGGCATTAGTGGTTAATTATGCTAATTATAATCTCCTTCATGGGACTAGATTTTGGAAGTAAAGAGAAATGAAAGAAGTCTCAGAAGAAACATAAGGTACTCTCTAGGTCTTACTTTAATCCATGTATTTTATTATTCATGAAAAGGCAAAAAATGGAGAGCCTAGCGTTAAAATACAGCATTAAGGCTGAGAGGCAGCACATCCTGACAATTATTTACCAATGCAAAGCCTACCAATAAATATTTTATAAGCTGGTAGTGTATATTACATGGTGTTGCAATGTATTATGTTTTAATATTATTAATTAACATTAATAATGTTAAGTATTAATATTTGAATGTTATAAGAATAATCTTGTATACTTACAAATTTATTATTTCAACAATATTCTGATGGCATAAAAACAACTGAAAATGCAAAAGATATTTCAAAATTATTAAACATTTATAAAGGAAGAACTAAAATTATCAAATATCTTTCAATGTTTATGAAAGTATTTCTTTGCAGAAACTTTTACTCCATACTCTTTTAAACACCTGGGCACATTTTAAAGCAAGCATGCATTTTGTTTATTTCTTTGCTTAAGACATTCAAAATTATTATGGAGAAAATTATTACCTTAGTGTAAATACACCAAGAAGGTATTCTGTTTATCAAAAACACACTTGATCATTTTTAAAAAGTAGTTGAAAAAATATATATATATATATGTATATTTATATATATACACACACATATATATAAATATGAATAGCGAAAGGAAAAGCAATAGAAGTTTGATCAAATTCATAATTTATCTGAAAATCATTCAAATGCTTTGCTGTTAAAATAATTGAGCTGAAAATACTAAATCCAACTGTTCTTCCTAAAATAACAACAGTTGCTACTTTGACCATGATAGGAATATTTGCAGATATTATAGCTCTTCCATTCATAGTTTTCATTGTAAACAGAATAGGAATGCACAAAAAATTTACAAAGTGTAAAATATAAGGTAAAATAGAAGTTGGAAGAGATATGAGTCAAATGAAGTTTAAATGTAAGTAGGAGAATATTCAAATTTTCTTTTATTATATTAACATTATAGCTTTCAGTATCTAAAAAATATATTATAGGAAGATATGAACATATCTGAAAAGAATCAAGAAAGCATGAGTCAGTATTATATAAATAATAAATATTGCCATGTTTTTCTAATTTAAAATATTTTTGATTATGTATCTTTTCACAAACATTGCAGTATTGGGTACAGGAAGTGAAACAAATTCATCTTAGCTTCATTCGGTTTGGGGGTTCACTTCAGCTATTGTGAACATATGAAACTGATTAATGATCAAAAAGAAAAGTTGATTTTTAAACAGCATTATGTTTCTGGTTTTACAATAACACATTATGTATAATAATATAATTTTACTAGTACTAGGATTATAAATTATTTCAGAAATAGAACTACAAAATTTTTTGGTTCTTGCATACATTAGTTTTATAAAATATAGGGATGGTTAAGGTATTTCCAAAAAATCATTTCAGGATTGAGCTCATATTTTAAAAATTCCATGTTCTGAGAAGTTCAGGAACTCAGAAAACTATTTACACCCCTACACACACGTACCCCAACATACATGGAGTCTTGGATAATGTTTATATTTTGCATTTTATATTATAAACTCTTTGAGTTCCTATGCTTTTTGGAAAGTTGCTTGTAAAGGTTCCATTAGTACAAACCACATTAAATTATAACTTATAGACTTGAGCTCTATTTTTTGATTTTCCCGTTATCCAATATGTCAACTTGAACAGATTACTACCCTCTTGCATATAGTTTTCTGTAGCAGGGGTAATAACTATGCCTATGTACATGTGTATTGTGAGCACTTGGGAATGGCCAATAGTATAAAAATACAAGAGGATATTTAAATAATTATAAAGGCAATAGAAGGTGCAAAAATAGGCTTTTGCCTTCTCTTGGGTTGCTTGGATTCCTCTACAAAGCAGTATTAAATGCTCATAAACTGGCCTTTAAGTTTTATGTGGCCTTTAAGCCTTGTGGTAACCACAGAGCAATCAGCTGAACTCATAGGGTCTCTACCAAATTGTTTTGAGTTCTTCTCCTAAATTAAAGGAAAACATTCACAATCTCTGGAGCTCTGGATGTCCTGCAAATAAAAGAGGAGGATGTCTTCAAATTCCTTGCAGCCAGCACCCACCTAGGTGGCACTAACCCTGAAAACCCAGCTGATGGCAGTGCTACATGGTCCAGGGATGCTGAAGTTGGCTATTGCCATCACAGACACTTCAGATGTCCACTTCACATCCGAAACTTCCCTTAACCAGGTCCAGGCAGCCTCTGAGAGCTGCACTTTCTGATGATTACTGACCTCAGGGCCGACCACCAGCCCCTCACAGAGGTGCCATATTGTGTTGGGTAACCCAGACTATCCTCATCAACATGTGAGCTTGCCATCTGTGGAGGCCACCACATCACTGGGTGGCTTTGCTGTGGTGGACCCTGGCCTGGGAGGCCCTGCACAGGTGTAGAGGGGTCTCCCATGAGCACCCCATGTAGGAGACACCTCCTGCTCCCTACCTCCATGGAGATGCTGAAGAGACAGAAAAGGAGGAGCTGCTCAGGGCTGAAAAGGCCACGACCAAGGAGAAATTTCAGGGTGAGTGGCCACTCCAGCCAGTTCGCTGCGCTCAGCCTGAGGTCACAAAGTCGTCTGCCTGCAGCTTCCTGCTCAAGGCTGGTCTGCACCCCCAGGTGCTCAGGTCACTGAAGGGGACAGGACAGCCACTGGTCTTAAGCTGTTCCTCCACAGACTTGGAAAAAGCAAATGGAAATAAGATGATCAGAAAATAAAGTTAACCCAGGTTGCAAGCCAGGTCTTCAGCCAGGTCCATGGCTGAAGGCAGGTGAAAGGCAACCATATGCTGATGTTTCTCTCCCTCTCTCCTTTCCCCTCTCTCTGAAAATAATAAATAAAATATATTTTTAAAAATATTTAAAAAAAGAAAAGAAAAGAAAGTTGTAACACAAACAAATGGCTTCTTTGTTTGCTAGGGGGGCTCTACCAACCGTGGTGTGTGGGGTCTGCCCTTGGGTAGCTGTGTGGTCCCAATGCCTGGTTGATCAGAAAGAAGCTGTGAGTTGGGGTTCACTCTAGACTATACAGCGGTGCTGAGCTGAGGGAGGAACTTATGACAGGGGTGTCAGTCAGCCTTTCCCACCCATTTTGATGGTAGTATTTTTATTTTCTCACTGTGAAGGATTTATTCATCTAGTTTTCGGAATTACTAGGTCAACCATACTGGTCCTCCTTGTCCTTTAAAAAAAACAACCACTACCTTCAAAACAAAACAAAATAGATAATTCACCAATCCTGATTTTATCTCCAAAATTTTAGATGTTGGTTTATTTTTTAAGATATTCTGGCTACTAAAAACACATCTGATAAACAGATATTATCCTTAGATTCTTGTAGTTTCCCTAAAACAGCTTTTTTCGACCCTTTTCATCTCAATGTAGACGTAATTCTGTGACACACCAAAAAAACATATCTTTTGCCAATTTGAAACAGAAATAGGTTACTTTTGACTAATTTAAGTAGTAATAATAATCTACTATTTTTTCTACAAAGTGATCTTTTAAAAAATCAGTGCCATACAAGTATAAAAGAATTTCTGGTACCACAAATTAGCCAATCAGAAGCAATCTGATTACGTGACATGACCAATGAGGTGCCACTCTATCACATGATGTATGCCAGTGATTTTCCACTGGGGCAGGCACACTGGTTTGCTGCAAGAAATTTAAAAATATGCAATACCTGATTAGTAGTGACCCATTTTCCCTTAGCTTGTAAAATTTTTAAAAATCACAACAGTTAACCAACAACAGCCATCTGGTGTGAAAGAGTCAAAATTATATTTAGTTTTTTATTTTGTTTGTTTTTGTTTTTTTTTTGTCAGAGAGCCAAAAATATGTTTGGTGTGCCACAGGTTTTATTTTTTAATTTTGTTTTATATTAAATTCATTATTTTTAGAGAGAGAGGAAGGGAGGGAGAAAGAAAGGGAGAGGGATATCAACGTATGGTTGCCTTTCACATACTTCCAGCTACAGACCTAGCTAGAGACGTGGCTTGCAACCTAGTTATGTGCCTTGGCTTGAAACCTAGTTATGTGCCTTGGCTGGGAATCAAATCAGTGACCTTTGGGTTCGTAGGTCGGTGCCTACTCACTGAGCCACCAGCCAGGGTTTTACCACGGATTTTAGTAATTAGTTTATGAATATCATGAGATGAGAAAATGTTGAAAATTGCTGAACTATATATTTATGTTTCATGACAGGGCTTTCACATGAGATGGCTATTTTTGTACTGGTTGTTTGTTATTTTTTTTATTTGACAATATTCTAGGAGAAAAGAGGTCAGTGCCCAAGACTAAATAGTTATCAGGTATTGCATGTTTTAAAAATTCTTTCAACATACTGGTTGAAAACTGCTGTCCTAGAACAAACTCTGTTTACAAAAGTAATATCAAGTCTAAAGCTCACATGAATAATAAAAAGTTTGTTACCTGTGTGGCCTGAACTTTTATTAGGACTGTAATTACAGTTTGGTATTGCATGCTATCGCTATATAAAGGTTTCTTAAATGTTCATAACTTACTGTTTAGTATATTTTTGTTTATAAATTAAATTATTTAGACTGCTGTGCTTTTCCATAATGTCTGTGAATTTTAAAAAAGATGAGAATGAAAAATTTGATACACAAAGATAACTAAGTCCTTAGCTATATGTAGAAACACATCACATAAAACTAATTAACCAAGTAGCAAGATCCCTACAAAGTGATGCTTGAACTCAAATACCTCACTGAACCCCAGAGGTTAAAGAAAGCACATTTTTTCTTATGTCTTCCAATTTTTAAACATAATCTTAAGCATGGATTATATTAGAAATCACTGTCTTCAGCATGCACATAGTGTCCTGGGAGATGAATGAATGGAGCCTTGTAATTTAAAATTTTCTCAATAATCTTATATATCATTGAGTGCATTTAAGAGAACATTTGACTGTATTAAAATTTTTATTGCATTGAAAAAGGGAAGATAAAGCAAGAACTTCCTAAGAACTTAAATAAAATTCCAAGATGTGCCAAGAATATCAACATCTTTTCTTTAAAGTGAAGAGTGCTTTAATGTAAATTAAAAAAACAAAACAAAACCATATACATATGGACTTTAGGCCAAAGTAAACCTGCTCAAATGCCTACTTTGACATTAAATAGCCATATGTATATTTAGATTCATCTTTTGAATCTTTGCTTTTCATTAGTGAATTGAGTAAAATAGCAACCGAATCAAAGTTTTATTATTTTAATTTGTAGTATATTTTTGTGTTCTTTCATATTATCAAAGCATATATCCTTTAGGATAAATCACTTGTGAAACTATAAATAAAATCTTGATTGAGATAAATATGCTATTTTATCTAATATTTAATGCCTATTACAGGTTGTAAGATTTTTGTTATAAAATTATTACTATTTCATTTAAGTACAAGTCTTTGAACTTCATCTATTTACTACATATATAGATTAGTTGTTTAATAATGTATATTATTCATCTTCTAAACAGTTATATTGATACCAGGCTAAATATCATCTTCATTCTATGAGGAGAAAACTAAGACTGTAAGAATATAAGCATATATCCTGATTTTCAAAAGGTAAAAATACAAAAGTAAAACTCAAAGAACATTGGACTGTGCTCCAAAAAGAGAAAATATAACTCTCCATAGACTATTACCTATTCATGCTGTAGACTTGATTAAGAAAAAAAATGACGTGCCATCAAATCACCATTGTTTGTGTAAGTATAATAAAATTTAACTACTTTAGGTTTAAATACATTACAGCAAGAAAATAGAGCATTTTTTTCTATAAAGCTTTTCAAAAATCTTTATTGTTCACAGTGCCTGAGTTTAAATTTGATGTGGACTCTTGCCTTTTTTAAGTAAGTGTTTCCTATTAGCATTCTAATGGCATCAACTACACACATCGGTTCTGTTATTTTTGCACTTATTATTTCCATATAGACTTCATTTAAAATTAGGATCTAACTTACATTATCTCAAAGGAGCTTTCAGAAAATGATTTTTAGACATTTGAAGTTGAAGTTGCATTCTTTTCTAGTGCTTAACCATATTGGATATATATGTCTCTTGTCTTTCAAGCCTGAAATTAATTTCTTAAAATGTGCATTTGAACTAAGATAAGCATTGGGTCCCAAAAAGAGTTTGCTTCAGTGAAGAATAGCTAAACCATGGACATTGCTTTCAATCTTTAATAGAATTCAGATTACCCTCAATTTAAAACACAAAGCCTTTACTTCATAAGTTGAATTGAAGGTGATTGAAAATAATTGTAACTGGTTAAAAGTAGGCTACTTAGAAAAGTGAAATCTAAGTATTTCTCCTGAAATGCTTTTATTTCATTTTGAATAGAAAATATTTTCACTTATTTTAAGCATCCAATGTTTTTATCTCATTCCTGAAAACTAGAATGATTGGCATGAATAATTCAGTATCATCTTCCTTTGTTTAAAAAAGTAGATTCTGAAATTTTTATTGTTAGTTTAAGAAGCACATCTTTAATATTTTGAAACTAAAACTTTTACAGAATGCATACATTACAAAATAGCTAAAATCATTGTTGTAACATTAACCTTAAAACAAAAGAAAAAGGAGAAATTAAAAACAAATGAAAGATAAAGAAATAAAACTAGGAGCAAAAATCAATGAAATTGAAAACAAATAGAAAAACTTGATGAGATAAAAAGTTTAATCTCTGAAAAAAATCAATAAAATTCATAAGTCTCTAGACTGACTCACAAAGGAAAAAGAGAGGAAGCACAATTTACTAATAACAAATGAAAATTTGACCATTATTACTAATTCAATGAATATGGAAATGATTACAAAAATATTCTGGGTGATTTTATACCCATGAATTTGATAACCCCAATAAATAGACAGATTTCTGGAAAGACACAATCTAACTAAACTCATGAGGACAAATAGTCAATAAACCTATGTATTAAACTAACTGAATCAACAATAGCTTTTAAAACATAAAGCATCACATTCAGATGGCTTCACTGGTGAGGTCTACCAAACAGTTAAGGGAGAAATTAGCCAAATTTTCTACAATCTCTTTCAGGGGGAAAAAAAATCAGAAAGAATAATTTTACCTCATCCGTTGAGCTCAAATTTATGCTAATACCGAAACTAGATAAATATATGTGCAAGAAAACAGCAGACCATCATCTCTCCTAAACAATACAGGAAATCTTCAACAAAATCTTAGCAAATCTAGCCTGACAATAAATAAACATAACTATTCAACACCATCAAGTTGGATTTACCATAGGTATGCCAGATAGTTTGACATTTAATATTTACTTGATGTAATTCATCATCTCAATAGCCTCAAAAAATGTCATAGGATCCTATTAGTAGATGCATAAAAAGTAGCATATATCACCAAAGGACTGCACATTAACAAGATAGTACTATGTGCCTAATGGCTAAAATCCCAAACACTGACATCACCAAATGCTGATGCGGATATAGAGCAACAGGAATTCTCATTCATTACTGTAGGAAAGAAGCCATTTTGGAAGATACTATTGGTTTCTTAGAGCATACACTTAGGACACTATCCACTATTCAGCCTTTTTGATATTCTTCCAAAATGAATTGGAAGCTTATATTCACACAAAAGTCTGCACACATATTTACACCTTTCATATTCACCATTGCCAAAGTAGGAAGTAGAAAATATTTTTCTATTTAAAAACACAGGTGACTGAGTAAACAAATGATGTCCACCCATCCAGTGTCATATAGTAGAGTAATAAAGAGAAATGAGCCATGGAAAGATGTGGATGGGTGTTAAATACATATTGCTAAGACAAAGGATTCCATATTCCAAATAAAAGACATCCTGGAAAATAAATAAATAAAATGACAGTAAATACAAGGACTGATTTCCATAAACTTAGGGAGAAATGGAGCAGAAATTACTAGAGTTCAGGGGATTTTAAGGCAATGAAACTATTCTATATGAGGTGATCATGCTGAGTATGTAATAACAGGCATTTGTCAAAATCCACACACAGTGTGCAGGAACGCTAGTGAGCAGTAATGAAAACTACCATATTGGTTTATGAATTGAAACAAATGTATCACTCTAATTCAAAATGTGAACAATAGAAACTACTATGTGGTAGAGCTGTGCTCAAGAGTAGATGTAGAAAAGATAGAAAAAAAATATCCTAATCCTACACCAGCTTTCTACCTGTATTTTCAACTACTTATAACTTGTCTATTATTTGCTTTATTTTATAATGCTAGATATCTTTTTTTTTATTAAATGTGTCATCTGCAAATAGTTTTATTCCTCCCTTTCTATCTGCATGCATTGTCATTTGTTTGTTTGTTTGTTTGTTTTGTTTTATTTGACTGGTAAGCTCCCCAGTGCTTATGTTGAATAGAGTTGGTAAGAATAAGCATCCTTGTCTTATTCCTAGTTTTGGGAGGGAAGCATTTGCTTTTTCATAGTTAACTAAGATGTTAGCTCTCGGTTTTTCATAGTAGTCCTTCATTGTTGAGGAAATTCAATTCTATCTGTAGTTTTTTAAAAATATTTTATTTATTATTTTTAGAGAGGAGGAAAGGGAGAGAGGCAGAGAAGGAGAGAAACATCAATGTATGGTTGCCTTTCACCTGCCTCCAGCTATGGACCTGGCTGGAGACAAGGCTTGCAGCCTCGTTATGTGCCTTAACTAGGGATCCAACTAGCTACCTTTAGGTTCACAGGCCAGCGCCTGATCCACTGTGCCACCAGTACTTGTAGTTTCCAGAATGGTTTTGACAGGAAGAATTGTGGCATTTGTCAAATACATTTCCTGCATCTATTGAAATAATGTGTGAGTTTTTTAATTTGTTTTTTGTTATTATTTTATTTTTTCTCCTACCATTATAGTGTGTATGTTTATTTATTAACCTAACAAACTTTCCTTGGATAAACTTCATTTGATTATGCCATGGTATAGATAGGTTTCTCTGTGTTGCTGGATTCAGTTTGTTGATATTTTTTGTGGCTGTTTGTGTGTATGTTTATGATGGATGTTAGTCTCTTGATGCTTTTATTGTACATCCATTTTGAAGTGATCCTGGCCTAATAAAATCCAGCATTATAAAATAAAGCAAACAATAGACAAGTTATAAGTAGTTGAAAATACAGATAGAAAGCTAGTGCAAGATTGTGATTTTTTTCTAATTTAAATGTTTGATAGAATTATCGTAATTTCTTCTGAGGAAGAATTCTTAATTATTAATTCAATTTTATTACATGATATAAGTTTACTTACAAATTCCATTTGTTCTTGATTCAATTTTGGAAATTTCTGTATAGAACTTTTTTTTTCCATCTAATTTATATTATTAGTATAAAGCTATTTATAACATTTCCCTTTAACTTACCTGTAGGGAACATGGACATATTCCTCTTTAAATCCTGCAAACTGAATTTAACAGCCTTCTTGATTAATTATCCCTCACTATGCTATTAGAAAAATTGAGAATCAATACAGGACATGAAAATAAGCTACTTTTAATATTATATGTGAAAGTTAAGTTGTTCCTCTTCAAATAATACTTTATTTTCCCTTTTAATTAATTTATTGGGGTAACATCAGTTAACAAATTATAGAGGTTTCAGAGGCAGTTCCACATCACACCATCTGTACAATGTATTGTGTGTTCTGCACCCCAAATCAACTCTACTTTCATCAACATTTATTTCCCTTATGCCCACCCGTACACCCCCTCTCCCTTTTGCCTAGACAATCTCTACACTGTTGCCTGTGTCCCCAAGATTTTTTTCTTTTACTGCTCAATCCCTTCACTTCCCCTGCACACCAACAGCTGTCAGTCTGCTTTCTTTCTGTGGGTCTGTCTCTACATTGCTTATTAGTTTAGTTTAGTTTGTTTATTAGATTCCACAAGTTAATAAAATCATATGATACTTACCTTTCTCTGACTGGCTTATTTCACTTAGCAACATGCTCTTCAAATAATTCAAGCAAAACTTTTTTCTATTTTTATTTCTTTTCTTTTTCTATGTTTCTAGAAAAATATGAATGCCTTATTTACTAATTCAGTTGCACTTAAACTTTTATTCCACTGAAAGTAAACCAGGTGAAGGATAAGAAAAGGGAGAAAAAATAAATAAAACTCTGATCTTTAAGTGTGTCTCATTACAGACTTCAACTGCTGTTTAATCGATGCAGGAAATGCATTTGACAAACGCCACAACTCTTACTGTTAAAACCGTTCTGGAAACTACAAACAGAATTGAACTTCTTCAACAACGAAGGACTACTATGAAAAACAGATAGTTAACACCACAGTTAATGATGAAAAAAAGTGAATGCTTCCCTCCCAAAACTAGCAATGAGACAAGGATGCTCTATTCCCCATTTCTCACTAATAAGAAAATTGTCTCATTGTTTCCCGTGGCTATTATGATTTTACTGACAACTAATGTTCTGTGACAATTCTATCTCACATAGTACAAGGTACTCTACCAATGTGATTAATTTAAAGAGACCAGATGTATCCTCTGAAATCGCAAATGTCCTTAGTCGCAAAAATGAGAGACAGCAAGAAGAGAGGAAAATGTGCCGCCTAAGAGACTGGCCAAAGACAGGAATGTTGTTGGCTTTGGGGAGGAAGAGGTTCCATGTCATGAGCAGTTTCTACGGAAGGTATGAAAGGCAGGAAAATGGGCTTCTCTCTGAAGCTCCAGGGAGGAAGGCGGTACTGCCAACAGCTGGACTTCAACTGAGGTTTCCATTGGAGTGTGGCCCATAGAACTGTGGGATAATAATACATGTGTGTTGTGTCAAGCCACTGAATTTATGGTATTTTTTTCATACCAGCAATAAGAATGGAATGCAGCATGAGTCAATATGATAAACACAAACCACCAGAGATTTGCAGACTGAGCTTTGGGAAACATTTGAATAGATTGTAAATTTTGGCAGCGATCAGAACCATTAGAAACAGCAGTTGTAGCATGGTCAAATGAAACAGAAGTTGGGAAAATATTAAAATTGAAATTACTTCAGTTAATCCACTCAGGTCTATAAAATCACCAGGTTTATATTTACTAATTATTATTGCAGTGAAAGCAAAAGGAAACACTGCTGAAAAGCAGGCTTTTATTTTAATTATGAGATTAATTTAATCAAGTCTATTAATTGGGCCTTTTAATATAACTTAAAATGTTTTATATTAGTTTTGCATTACTATTTAACCTAATATCCTCCTCCCTTATTTATATTTGGTTTTTAAAAGTGATTTTTATTAGTGATACATTCTAGTTAGAATACTATATAAGTATCAAATAAAAAGACTATAATTGATTGTGCTGTTTATTTTATATTTCACTTTATTTTTTAAAAGACTTTGTTTTATTATTTTTTAGAGGAAGGGGAAGGAAGGGAGGAAGAGAGGGAGAGAGACGTCAATGTATGGTTGCCTTTCATCTGCCTCCAGCTGGGGACCTGGCTAGAGACCTGGTTATATGCCCTGAGTGGGAATCGAACCTGCGACCCTTTGGTTCACAGACCCTTGCTCAATCTACTGATCCACACCAGACAGATATTTTATATTTTAAAACATGCCCTGTTAGCATGTTTTGTTATCCAAACAAATCTTATTGATAGTTTTTTATGCATTCCATGACATGTGAACTATGCAATTACTTTTCAAGTATTACCCAACTTAACCTTTGCCAAAACACTATGATATATATTATCTGATTTACTTTTTTGTTACGATGAATCAGAGATAGATGCTTTAGTGACCTTGGCATATCCCTTTAATGTGCTCCAGGTGATTTCCATCAGCTTTTCTGCCTCCCTAGCCCTGAAGGCACCTTATCTTCGCTAAGCTCAGGTTAATGATCAAATTGAAATAAATCCAACTCCTATAGCTTGAATCAGTACACTGCATACAAACTCCAACTCTATTTTTCCATGTGGAATCATTCCTTCTCCTTCTGCCTCCACACCCCTTTCTCCCTCCATTTATATGCTCGGGTGTGGTTATCTTGTTTTTTGTTTCACTGAATATAAGTATTCGGTGACTTTTTTGGGTTGCTTCTTAGTTAAAATTACGTTTTAATTTTATGAATGCCTATCCATTACAAAAAAGAAAAAAGTAAGACTTAAAGTGTCCACTTGTACAGACAGCAGAGGGCAAGAAAGCATAAACTAGGTCTTAATCACAGGTAAATAAGTTACTAACATGTTGACATATGATTTGGTATGTTGTAGTACTATTTTAATAGGAAACTACCCTGAATATCAGTTTTCTTATTTAATGCAGCTGACACTCATCGCCGCTATTCCTTTATTAAAACAGGTAATTTTCCACAATTTCCAGCAGATGGCAGCACAGTGCCACTGTTTGAATCTCAGTTTACGCTGAACTAGGCCAAGCTACCGTGGGAAAAACACAAGAATACAGACTATTTTGGAAACATTTTTGTTGGGTGTAAGATATCTTTCTTCATGACTATATATATTAATTATACATGATTATTCGATAAAAATTAATTATAAAAATTTATGCTCATGTATGATTGTAAGTTATATTTAAGTGTAAGAAAAGTAAAATTCAGAAACGGGGTTAAAGGTGCAGGCCTGCGAACCCAAAGGTCACAGGTTTGATTCCCAGCCAGGGCACATAACCAGGTTGCAAACCAGGTCTCCAGTCAGGTCTGTAGCTGGAGGCAGGTGAAAGGCAACCACACATTGATGTCTCTCTCCCTCTCGGCCTCCCTCCCTTCCCTCTCTCTCTAAAAATAATAAATAAAATCTTAAAAAAAAAAAAAAAAGAAAGAAAGAAACGGGGTTAGTTACCTTTCGAATCTAACTTTTCCCAGAATTATTTTTAGTACGTTGAATGAAGTTATTTGAGACAGGACATTATTGTTTAACAAATTTAAAATCGAATAAAACATGCTTTAGAAACTTATGTTAATTAAATGTATATTTTGTATTGCCTGTAATTCTAAAAAGCATTTGAATATTTACTGAATTTGAAAACAAAAACAGAACATTAGAATTCTTTCTAGAATACCCTAATTCTATATAACATAGGGCGAAAATAAATGATCAGCATCCAAATGAACTTTTCTCCTGTTTTCCCTAGCTACTGACATCACTAACTGACTTTACCAATTCAACAAACTCATTTTTTTCAAGATATCTTACCTCCCTTTATCTTATTCCACACATCAACTCTACCTCTGCCTTAACACTTTCAGTACTTAAGTGTTTATGGGATCTGTTTGATTCTTTCAATCCCCTAACACTTCCCTGGGCTGAGCCCCAGTCTCTCCTGGATCAGCCCATGGGCCTCAGGACGTCACTGTTACTATGTGTCAGTTTGAGAGAAATTTCAAAACCCAAATTGTGCCATCCCATTCTTTTTTTTAAATGTAGTTAAAGGTTTCTGGTTGCTCCTGGGATCTACTTCACAACATTCACATAACCAGTGAAGAGAATTGTGTTAGGTGCTTGAGACTAAGTCATGGATATAAGAAAGATTGAACCCAATGTATAGAGTTTAAATGATTCAGGGAAGATAAGAAATGAATGTAACGTTAGTATTCATAATTGTCAATGTTGGAGAAATTGGGAATGTTATAGGAGCGTGAAATAAAAGGTATCAAAAATATTTTCTTGGAGACATGACATTTATTTTGATGGTGATGATGAAATCAAGGTGAGAAAGAAGGAAAAGTGGGAAAGGAGAATATTCAGAGGCCAGGGTGTAGTCTGGGGACTCTAGTCTTCCATGTTGCTTGAGCGGCAGGCTGAATAATTTCAAGACAATATTTGAATTTTGTAGTTAATGAAGAATTCATGCATGGGGAATTCCCTAATTATATTTGTCTTTTAGAAACTCAAATTGCATGACAAGAATGATTCATGGCCGTAAGTGAGGCGAAAAAAAGATAAAGTAGGAAAATGAGTGAATAGCCTAATTATCTGATAAAATAGTTTTTGAAGCTTAATTTAATCTCCTTTCTCATTACTGCTCTGTAAAGATTTTCCTATAACTCAGGCCTGGCAGGTTGTATGCAGGTATAGAGCTATTTCTAGGAATTTGTCCATTTCCACTAGGCTATACAATTTGTTGGCATATAATTGTTCATAATCTTCTTTTATGTTCCTTTCTCTTTCTGTGGTATCCATTGTGATGTCTTCATTTTCTTTTATGCATTTTTGTTTTCTCCATGCTTCATATAAATATACATGGAAATTTCTTAACTTGCTATCCTAGCCTCCTTTCAATATCCAATATGGTCCTTGATCTACGCTTCATCAAACATATATACCGTGGAATCAAAGAAGCATCTAATAATGTGAGAAATCAAGGACAACAATGGGCCACCAGCCACTATACCCAGTTGCTAAGCTGCTATTGTCATTGCCCGAGTGACAGCACCAATGCCCTGTGTCTGTGGAGTCACTGATGTAACCTGCGTGGTCGGTCCCAGGGGAAATGAGAAAATAACGTAAGCCCAAGAGAACCCCAGCTGTAACTAACACACACTGGCAATACCCCACCCATATCCCTTAGACCATTCCTAAGCTCCGAGTGATTTCTATCAGCCAGTGCCTGCAGCCCTGAATCTGAAGGTCATTTCACCTTGGGTGTTTGGAAAAGCTAACTTCCTATATAGCCTTGGTGAGAGTATACACGTACTAAAAAATTACAGACCCAGGACCAGCCCTCAACCAGTAGTGATGCTGTTCCAGGAGTAGGGTAACATGGAAACACATTTTTACTTTTTCTCAGAGAGTCTTGAAATGCTTGATTAAGTCTGATTAGCATTTTATGGGAGCTGCCTTAATACCACATTCTTTTTTTTTTATTATTTAATTTAATTGTTGTTGTATTACATCCATCCCCTTCTTACTCCCCTTTGTCCCCTTCCCCACACCACACTCTTTCTTGCCATTCCGTTCCTTATTCATATTTTCACATCTTTAATGACTTTATTTTACAACTAAAAATATTGAAATTAAATTCTGGACTCTGAGTCTGGTTCTTGGTTAACACATATTAAGATACTGAATCAATACTTCTGGAGCTAATTCAAAAGGTACGTGTTAAGAATAACAGAGCCACTTTCTACAGGCAAGCCCAGCAAATACTCAGCTCCCTTAAGAGTGAAGATGTGGGTCACCTGACAAAGCAAGAACTCCTAACAGCTGAGTTGCTGGCTGAAGTTACTGGAAGTGTAACCTGAGCGAAATAGAGAAGTAACAAAGAGCAACTGTAACTAACAGACAAGTAGGAAAATGAGTGCTCTAGCCTCTACTTATGTTCCCTTTCTTAGTCATATACAAATATACAAATAAATTTTTTTCTCTATACACTTTTCCTTATTATTGAATAAAGGTTTGTGTAATCAGTAATGTCAAAACAAAAATTTTGACAAACTAAGATTTAAAAATATATATTTTATTTATTATTTTCAGAGAGGGGAAGGAAGAGAGGCAGAGAGAGAGAGAAACATCAAAGTATGATTGCCTTTCATTTGCCTCCAGCTACAGACCCGGCTTGCAACCTGGTTATGTACCCTGGCTGGGAATCGAACCAGTGACCTCTGGGTTCACAGGCCAGTGCCTTTATCCACTGTGCCACAAGCCAAGGCGACAAACTAAGATTTTAATGTATGTGACTACAATGCTTATAGTCATATGTTTATACTTAATATTTCATACTAATTTGGTTGAAGCTTTTTGATGGAAAGATTCTGTACCAGGTAAAATTATATTATAAAGATATAATAGTTATTTTTTAGTGTTTATTTTAGAGGTAAAAGTAGGGGTGCAAATGATTACAACAATATTGGACAACCAAAAGTGATGCTGTTGAAGTTTTCATTGTTACCATTTGATCCTCAGCAAATTAGGCTACATTTACAGGGATGAGCAAATAGGTTTACAGGTGTTCTTATGGAAAGAAATTCTGTTTCACATACTTTCAACTGTAAACCTCCTTTTGCCCACCTCTGTGTATTTGGGGAATCTTTCTCGCTATGAAAAATGTCCCTGCTTCCAACAACAAAATTTGAAATTTCCATATCCTTGCTTCCCAAGTCTTTCTTGCAGATAGAGTGTGTGCTTGGAAATTACAACCCATAAATTTCACTATCAATTCCAGACACTGAGTCAGAACCAACTAACATATGTGGCCATGTGAAACTTAATGTTGGGAGTCGTGGAATTGGTAGGATGCATATCCAGTTTATAGGATGAGTAATGGCAAGTGTTCACATGAGGCCACTCTGGGTCAAGAACACGATGCAATCAGTGTAGTGCCTGGTGGCAGTGACCATAGAATGTTTACCATCCTACACTGGACTGCAGTCACTCTTCCTGGCCACCAAGTGTCCAAGCCAGCTTCCATAGCCTTTTTACAGATTCTGGGAGCTTTTCAATAACCCTGACGTAACATCCTTACTGAGTTCTATTCATCAGACAAATTTACGTTTACTTAAAACAAATAGTTCATATCAACGAGACAGTTTTTCATTGTCACGAGCTTAACCTACCTCACTCAAAGACAATTCACACAAAACAAAGAAACTGAAAAAGGTGGTTAAATATCAAGATAACCACATATGGTTTATAATGGAAACCTAACTTTTGCTAAGGTGACAAGTAGAATTGAGAAATATTTTCACCAGGTGTGATTCTTGGTTTCTCTAAACCACATTATGTAGTCAGTGGTTCCCCAAGGCTACATACAAATGTTTCTATATATACTCAAAACATTTAACACATACAGATTCTTATTCTTTTTCTGACAATAAAGCCTTACTGAAAGTATTTGTGTTCATTAGAGCTTCAGATAAAATTTTAAAGTGAGAATTCTCTTACTTTTATTCTATTATTTTTGTATGTGAATCAGACCTGAAAATAGTCCAGTTTTGAAAACTAACTGGAATTTTCAATTGCTACGCTACGTGAAAAATTACAGGTTTAGATGTTGCCATCAATTTTTTTCTTTGGGTTAGACTGAGGTGACAAAGCCAGTGTTAGAGTATAGGTTCTTGTCATCCCTCAACAGCAGGAGATATTCAGGAGGAAGTAAGTAGGCCTTTTTATGATAATTTATCACTACAGGAGAACTGTCCTACCCTGGCTCCTTCTATCCACTCTGCCAATCTCATGTCAGAATTATATAGCTGAAGCCAAAACAAGAGGTGAAATATGAAACTAAGATATACCATCTATAAAAGATACATATTTGTGGATAATATTTTGAAACAGTTTTTGGTATATTTCTGTTACTGAGCATGGTTTTACCCATATTGAAAATGGATGCTGTAGCTGTCAGCCTTCCCACCTCTACCCTCATCCCAGGTGATGATATTTGTAGAATTTGCTTTTAATTGAATCATAAAATATTCTACTACTTTATTGGACTAGAAAGTGTGTGAAAATGGGCTGAGGACAAACCAGGTTTCCAGTCAGGTCTGTGGCTGGAGGCAGGTGAAAGGCAACCACACATTGATGTCTCTCTCCCTCTCTGCCTCCCTCCCTTCCCCCTCTCTCTAAAAATAATAAATAAAATACTTTTAAAAAACAAACAAACAAAAAAACAAAACAAAATAAAACAAAAGTCCCTGTGTAACATAAATATTTCCTAAAAGATGTTTTGTCATCCAAATCATGGCTTGCATTACTCCTTTGTTGATTTCACATTCTTAAGGGCTAATTCACTATTTCTCGGTGTTTCTAACTATGGTGAGTAGAAGCACATGACTCTCTTTAAGTTCCTGAATGATAGTGGTCATTAAGCTTTAGTATTTAACAACAAAAGGAACATGATTCTGCCCACCCTTCTCTTCCGAAGCCTATCACCAAGTTGCAGAAAAGCAGGCAGCCTTGCCTTCTGCTACCAGTGCACCTCAAACCAGGTCCCACCTTGAGTCCAGGTCCCACTGCAGTGAGGGTGACCCTTCTGTTCTCACCCTCCCCCATGTGTCATTTAGAGTTCATGTATTGTAACTCATTATTTTTTATTTTCCCAAGAGCAATAGGTAGGAACTTGCTTTTAGATGCATATTTATTCACAAAAATGTACTGTACTGAAGAGACCATAGGTACAAGGTGACATTTCTACCCTAAAAAATAAGCAGTTTTGCAGCTTCATTAAATTTAGTACCCAGACTTTTCTGGGAATCCACCTAGATACTCCTATATATTTTGCAAAGAAATGAGGGCAAGTTATGTTAGAAAACTCCAGATGGATTTTGAACTTTATGCCCAGTGTATAACATTCCTTTCTTTTACAAGGATCTTATTTTACTTCTGTGACCACGGACTATTTCTAAACAGAGTCCCCTAATTCACATTTATTTTGGATTTCTTTCAATGCTGATTTGAGTTGTGATTTGGGAAACCTATTTTTCTTTTCTCTATTGGCCTATCCCTGTAAAACAATGTCCTGTAAAACAATGTTCAGCTTCCATATTGTGTTCTACCTAATAGGATAAGATTTTGTTTTCCTCTTCTAAATGCAGAATTTTAACTCAAAGATAGAAGTAACTATTTCCCCCTAAGTTACTGGCAACCAATCTAGTCGACTTAGTTCTTGTTAACATGGTGCATAGCTAAGCGACTGGCGCTAATTGGCCTTGTATTGTCAGGATTAAACATTCAAGGGTGTCATTGGAGAAGAGACCTGAGACGGTCTCCTGAGGGAAAATGGGCCAGAGACTGATGAGGCCAAAATCCACAATGATACCACGACATTATGATTCCAAGTGAAGGAGAGAGAATAGGAATCTACGAGAAAGAGTCCTAGGCTTTTTTAAGTTTAAGGACAATTCAACAGGGAGATTGTTCAGTTCTGCAGCCAAAGTTGGCTACCAGAGGAGCCGTGTCTTCCAAGAATAAGCCAGCTCGCCTACCCTTGCCCCGCTCCATCATTAGCTGGAAGCCGACAGCGAAGAACTTGGATGCCTGTGTGGCTGGTGGACGGCAGGGCCATGATGTGGTTAGGCCTTTGGTTCATTGTACTCCCGTTCCCAGGGCTGTTAGAGTCATGCAGATCTGTGTCTCCTCACAAGCTTGGGACACATCTCTTCTGTGGTTTCCTGGTGTTCACTTTCTTGAGGAAAAACTTAGAAAAGTGTATTTGCTATGAACTTCCACTCCCACTGATGCAAATGATCTTGAAGCGACTGACTCCCTCTCCCACCCCATTGTTCACTCTCAGTTTCTCCCAATCTCAGTGATGCTTGCGGGGGTGAGCAGCACCTCTCTGTGAATTATTAATAAATAATCATTTTAATTAAGTTAATGACTTGACTAAAATTGGTACAAAAGTATAATTGAACTTACTCTTTAGAATTGCCTTTAAGGTCCAGTTATGAAGTGCCAAATAAACCCACAATTTTATTTGATAATGACTTAATATTTTAATTAAAAATATATTTTTCAACTTCTATACAATTTCCATTACCAGGGCAGTTTTAAATGTTTGGTTGTTTTGAAGAGTTTATTCAAAAAGGATGATCAATTTTCATCATTGATGGCATTCAAATTGTTATGTAAAATTGGTGGTTGTGAAGAAATAAAAGCTCTATATGTAAATGAACTCAATGGTATAATGACAAGAAATCAACACGGGGATTGAGGAATGATGTTCACATAATTTTACATACATTATTTTAATATCACTCATGTTTTAATATTTAATATTTTAGAAAAAGGCAGGGAATATTTTGTGAACTCACTTAAAATTTACTGTGACAATTTTCATAAATGATCAGCCTCCCTTTACACAAAGACCATGAAATAGTGTTATAAAACTTGTTAGAAACACTCTCTGAATAAAAATTAGTTTGAAGTCCATTTGTGGATACCCAGATTACTCTCTTCTCTCTAAGGTGGAATGGCTCTGACCACACATATTACACTTTATTTTCATTTATTATTGCTGAATTACTTTATTTACATAATATTTTATTCATATTAAATAAACACCTACTTAAATAATAAATCCTTGCTTATGATTTTAATGTATTTTACAATTACATTATTTTATAATTTGTAGTTTATTTATTTACTTATTTTAGAAAGATAGGAAGAGAGAGAGGCAGAAAGGGAGAGAAACATACTTGTATGGTTGCCTTTTACCTCCCTCCAGCTATGGACCTGGCTGGAGACCTGGCTTGCAACCTGGGTATGTGCCCTGAGTGGGAACTGAACCAGCAACCTTTGGGTTCACAGGCTGGTGCCTTATCCACTGTGCCACCAGCCAAAGCACTGTAAAAACCTTTTAATGTAAAGGCATACATTTTTAAAACTGTGAAATATGGAAAGCTCTGTGTGTAATATAACATTTTATTTATTGAAGAATTTCTTAGAGAAACTTAAATGTATAATTCATTCATAAAAACTAATCTTTTTGACCCCTGGCTGGTAGCACAGTGGATAAGGTGAGGCCTGCGAACCCAAAGGTCGCTGGTTCTATTGCCAGCCAGGGCACATAACCAGGTTGCAAGCCAGGTCTCCAGCCAGGTCTCTGGCTGGAGGCAGGTGAAAGGCAACCATACATGGCTGTTTCTCTCCCTCTCTGACTCTCTCCCTTCCTCTCTCTCTGGAAATGATTAAAATAATAATAATAATAATCTTTTAAAAAAACCCAAGAAACAAAAAACTAATCTATTTGCAGTTATTCTGCATCATATTTAATACATTACATAATTCCCTAGAATTTCACTAGATGGTGCTATGTATTAAATATAATGGATACTATTTTTGGTTACATAGAGTTCATTTTAATAAGCATCTCTTTTATTATTATTTTATTATATTTATGACTATAAAACAGGAAACTGACATCAGGTGCTTTAAGAGCGTTTATGGACCTCATTAATGGAGAGACATAATTGGCACATTTGCTGAGAAGGCAAAGTGAAAAGGTGCATAAGTCCCCCGCCCCACAGCACTGCTGTTGAAACTGTTTAATGGTGGGTGAGAGCTTATCCAATTTGACATGGTTCACACTCACCGTCTCTATTCTCAGGTTTCTTCTTTAATGGCAAAGTGAACTATAATTTATGAACACCGTATGAATCTTCTTTTCTAGGATGTGCAGTAATTACTGCTATAGAGTAACTGACCATTCAGAATGGATCTAATGAGCCATAAAACAAAAATTCAGGGCCGCACTTGGAAATTATACATCACAGGTGTTATCAGGCCCAGTTTACGGAGACCTCTGGCAAAGAAGGTCAAATAAGATATTTTGAGATGGACAGAAGCATAATTATTATCTTTCAAACATAAGTCTATTTTAGGCCTATGTCAGTAAAATATTCTTTTCTAATAAATCCAAATTAGAAAAGTTTTAGAATTCTGGCTGTTATGTTATTGCATAGCAAAACCTTGAATTATTTTACTCAGTATTTGAACATCATTAATAACTGAGCTGCAATATCTCCTTAAAAAATCAAGGCAGCTGTTGAAATGACAGCAAGCCTCTTGAATCAAAAATCTTTGGACTTTTACAGTCCTCTTAGGATTTAGCTACAGAACTTCTTTTTCAATAATGTATAAAGGAAAATGGCTTTGTCCTTCATTGTACCATTTTATTATGATTCACTGAACTGACTGTAAACCTAACGTTTCCACCTTGAATTCACCTGTTACCATTTTTATATGTTTATACTGAGCCTACTGCAGGCTGGCCAAGTTGCGGGCAGTTCTAGAATCATTATTAATCTTATACATGTTTTTCTTCATTTGTACCATTATGCTCTCTGCCCAGGACACTTCCCCTAAGATAATCCCATCACTTTACTTTTTATTTGCTATCTGTTATCTTTCATGTTCTATCAGGATTTCAGCTCCAAAATAAGAGAAACCTTTTGTGTCTTGTCTAAAGACATGTTTCCTGAACCTGAAATATACAAAACTAAATAGTTCTTTGTGGTTGAAAGAACTGATACATCAGCTAACACCATAGGAACTTAGCAAGTAATGTATATTTTAATTATAGCAAGTGAGTTCAAATGAGACAATGTTGTTAAAAGGACATTTGTGTCAGTGTATATAGAGTTTTCTTTTCTCCAAGAAAGTTTTTGAGGAGAATACATTTTCACATTGGAACCAGAATATTGAACTGTCCTTTCATCCAGTTTATTTTCAATAGCCATTTCAGTTTAATATTCTTTTTTCTAATTGCGTATGTTGTGGGGGCATGACGGGTGTTTGTTAGAGAAAAACAGAGAGGGAGAAAGACAGAGAGACAGAGGGTGAGACAAAAACAGAAGTAGAAAGAGAGGTAAGGAGTGAAGAAAAAATAATAAAAAATTTTATTTTAGTTTTTTTTTAATATAAAATAATCTCACCATCTCCTGTGGTTTTTTGGATTATATGTTTTATTGCTTATTATGACTAACTTTAAACTCATCTTTAGTTTAACCCATCATGTCCAAAGAAAGGGATCATGTTCTGATTTGGACTATTAATTTCACCTCAGTATTACAGTTGATAATGGGGACAAAAGTCGGTTTCAGAAAATGTAGGCAGACCAAGGGTTGTGAGAATACCAGTGTCTGGATGGATAACATCACATCTCTTGCTCTACTGATGCAGATGTGATTGTAATCTGAATCTAAATGCACTGTATTTCAGGTCGAACCTGGTTAGATGTGCATAAACTTTCACATGTTAATCTAGTGAAATATGAAACAACTGCACAGATAGGCTGTCACCCTTAGATGCCTTTAGTTACAAAGTATGACTGCACATTTAAAAATCATTTTCCTTAAAATCAAATTGTTAAGCATGAACTCTTGTTAGTCCACTTAGATCTACTTGAAGTGTCTGCTGCCTCTTTTCTCAGATGACTTTGACAAAGTTGACCTTTAATTGGACTAGAAATCACATACTGGTGGCCTTGTGGAATAAGGCACTTTGACATTGCGTGCCAGTGAGAACAAGTTTTGAAATCAATGTTAGGAATTGTTGAGTACATATAGCTTCTGCATTACGTATGGACTTCTGAAATTCATGCTGTCTGGGTAGGGGGCTGTTGCTGATGTTACTCTTACCAACATAAAGGAATTATTTGGGCCCTTGCTGGTGGCTCAGTGGATAGGTGCCGGCCTGCAAACCCGAAGGTCTCTGGTTTGATTCCCAGCTAGGGCACATAACCAGGTTGCAAGCCAGGTCCTTAGCTGGAGGCAGGTGAAAGACAACCAGACATTGATGTTGCTCTCCCTTTCTTCCTCCCATCCTGTACTTCTCTTTCTTTTTTTAAAAAAGAAAGAAAAAATAAATAATTTGCTGTTTCTTATAGTCTATCATTACTTTGTCATGATAATTTTTCTCATCTCCACTACTATCATCAACATTGAAATAATCATTCCAATTTCCCTACTTATTAGAATCTAGTCTCCAAAGGAAAAATGGAATTCTTCCATTTTACCAGTATTTCCAGGTTAGCTTTTTATTTGGATGTGGGAAAGTGAGAATATCTATTTTACCATGTGAAAATCATAACAAAATACATATATATGTTTGCCCATAAATAGTTTCCAAATATTAAAAAATTAAAATATTTCTAAATAACTCATGGGACATCAAAGAAGTCTCAAGGGAAATTAAATTAAATTAAGATACAACATAAAAACCTGTGGAATGCAACTGAAGTGTGCTTAAATGGAAACTTAAAACACTCAGTGCATATATTAGAATATGCCGGGTGTCAAATAGTCTAAGTTATACCATAGGAAATACATTAAAAAATAATACAGTAAGTTCATAGCAAGCAGATGAAGAAAATAATAAATATGAGAGCAAAGATCATTTAAATTAGAAACAGAATAGAGAAAAGCTGTAAAATAAAACTTGGTTCCTTGAAAAATCATTAAATTTATAACAAAGTTGACCACAAAACTCCCAAAGCACATATTACTCATATCAGGAATGAAGGGGAGCTATCCTTGTATATCACATAGGCATAAAGAGAATAATAAATAAATGCTATGATAAACTCTATGACAATAAGATTGATAACTTAGTGAGGTGGGCAAAAGTAAGTTTATAGTTGTTTATAATGGAAAATAATACAATAATTAATAAATAATAATACAAGACTAAGCTGTTTTGTATATTCACAATTGAAAACATACTTTTGCCCATCTGCACAGTTGACTTGATGAAAACCACAAACAACCAAAACATACTCAAAAAGAAATACATAACATAATGACTCCAAATCTATTTTATATATTGAATTTTTAGTCAAAATCTTCCTACAAATAAAACTACCTGCCCTGAGTTTCACCATTAAGTTCCACAAATATTTAAGGAATGAATAGTATTAATATTTTTAAATCTTGGAAAAAAATAAGAAAGAAGGGAATATTTACCAATTCTTTTTATGAGCTCAGCATTTCTTGATATTAAGCCAGACAAATTATACGAAAACCATGACTATGGTCAAGTCAATAAACTGGTTGGAATATAACCAAAAGGCTGCAGGTTCCGTACAGCAACTAGTTGCTGTTTCTCTCATATTCCCTCTCTCTTCCTTTCTCCCTAAAATCAATAAGCATATTCTTGGGTGAGGGTGTAGTAAAAAAGAAAAAAAAAAAAGAAAGAAAGAAAGAAAGGAAACCACAAAATAATGTGAACCTACCCAAACCCTAGTACTAAACCATACATCATACAAAATCAGTTTCCTTAAAAGATTTGAGAGCAAGGCAAGGTTGGGTTGTTCATTTCCACCAGTTTATATGACCAATATACTGGAGGTTCTCACCATTGCAATTAGGAATGAGAACCAGTTTGTAGACAGGAAAGAGAAACATGAAAATTTCTCTAGGTGAAGACAAATTGATTATCTATGTCAATATCCAAAGATGCATAAAACCCCTTAGTAATAGTGGGTTCAGCTAGGTTTCTGGATACAGTCTATACACAAATAGCAAGTCTACTTCCAGGCTAAATGTCTGAATACAGCTGCAGTGTTCAACTGATGGAGGAAGGACTCACGGACATGGACAATAGTGTGTTGATTATGAGGTGGGGGCGGGGGTTAGTGGGTGAAGATGGAAGCGGGTATAAGAGATAAATGGTAATAAAAAATACAATAAAATAATAAATTAAAATGAAAAAACCTTCAAATTATTTTCTAGAGTGACTACATCATATTACTTTTCCACCAACAAAATATTAGAAATCAAGTTATTCTAAAATCACTCCTGGATATCACATTTTAATTATTATTATTTTTTTCATTTCAGCTGTTATAATAGGTATGAAGTTGACTCTTACCATGGCCAATAAATTGAGCATCTTTTTAAGCATTACTTGCTATCTTTAAATTCTCTTTAATCAAGTATCTATTGTAATTCCTTGATCATCTTATAATTAAATTGTTTTCTTTTTTTTTTAAGATTTTATTCATTATTTTCAGAGAGAAGGGCAGGGAGGGAGGAAGAAAGGGAGAGACATGTCAATGTGTGGTTGTCTTTTACATGCCTACAGCTACCAACCTGCCTGGAGACCTGGCTTTGCAACCTGGTTATGTGCCTTAACTGGGAATCAAATCAGAGACCTTTGGGTTCATAGGTCAGTGCCAATCCACTGAACCACCAGCCAGGGTGTATATTGTTTTCTTAACAGTTGACACATATTTGCTAGTAAGGACACACATCCTTTTTCAAATATCAGATTTGCAAATGAGTATTTTTTGCAAGTTCATCTATATGAAAAACATATAGATGTTTTTCAAGAGCAAAAAACTTAGTTTTGAAAAATTTTTCTTTGTCAACTTCTTTCTTTTGTGGATTTTTGTTTGTTCTGTTTTGTCATGTCTAAGAATTCTTTGCTAACTCTAGCTCATGAACAATTTTGTTATATCAGCATACTAACCAGGTTTTGCTAGATTTATAGCTATGTATGACTAATTTTGGAGTCATTACTAATGATATTTCTAAAAATATATTAGCTCACAATTTTACTTTGCTCTTCTGAAGAGCTATAATTGATTATTTGAATGTTAACTTTTTATCTTATAACCTGATTGAACTCACTTACTATTGAAGAAATTTTTAGTTTGGTTCCCTGGGGTTTTCTCCATATATACTGTATTCTATGAAAAGGGAATTTTTATTTGATTTCTTTCCAAACTTGGTGTCTTTTGTTGGTTCTCTCCCGATCCCCCAAACACAACCCCAGCCTGAGTAGTTAGTAGCTACCAGTACTATACTGAATAGGAGTGAATAAAAGTGAAGATCCTTACTATGTTACTAATGTTAGAAGAAACATATCCCATCTTTCATAATTCTGTTATGATAGATGTATATTTTTGTAGACACTCTTCAAAAGATTAAGAAAGTTCCCATTATTTCTAGTTATGTGAGAGTTTTATCAAGAATAAGTGTTGAATTTTGACACTTATCTCCCATCATCTATATAATCAGGTGCTTTTTCTTCTTAAAGAATACGTTTTGTAGTACTAGAATTAGGTTATTTTAACCAGGACAGGAGGAAGCCTGACTCTTAGTAACAAAAGCAGAGTTGAATGAAATATTTGTTGTTAAAAAATAGGTAATCAGGTTGTGTTTTATTTTGGAAGCAGCAGACTGCTTCAGACCTCCTTATTGACTTCTGCGTATAGCTTGGCTATTTCACAAAAAAGAGCACAATTCCACCAGGAAAAGGCTTAGAAAAAAGTTTATGTAATACTTGATTATTTGTTTTTAAATACTCATGATTGATTTCTGTCTCTTAAAATTATTCCTGTTTCATCCTAAAACTTAGTAGAAAATTTCAATTATATTAATTAGTGGAAGCTGAACAAAGCAGGTTTTCTTACTCTTTGGACTAGAATGCCTAGAACAGTTTTTAAATGATTGTTTGCTTTCATAGTTATTGCTGTGTCATTTTGAAAATCAATCTAAACTTAGGAAAACATCTTGTAACAAGGAAAAATGTTTGTACTTTTCTTTTTTAGGTAAAACAACATGTGAAGTATACTATATATTTAAGAATTTGGAGTTTTAATTTGAATAAAGAGACCATCAGGCATATAAGAGATTGAGTTACATATCAATGTGGTCCCATAGATTTCTTGTATCTTACCTAAAGATACATAATGGTTATATGGTGTGAACTAGTAGTTATTACAATTTATGGATTTATGAATCATCTCCAGAAATTTAGAGGAATTTCAAGAAATCTAAAAAAATCCTTACAATTTCTGTGCACATTTACTTTGAAGACAAAATAGTTAAGCTTGCGTTAGTTAAAGCCTGAGCTAGTTCTTCATGAACCTGACTCCTGGTCAGCAGTACTTACACAAAATTACCTATCATGGAGTCTAACAGTGTCCTAGCCTCCAGCCCATAAACCATTAGTTTAAACTTTCTAAAGGGCAAGCAAATAGCCTGTGTATATACTACAAATACCATGGGTTTAGTACTTCTTGGTTTCTTTTTATGCAGTGCTGAGCTAATACATTGTTTATAAACATTGTGAGAATCTTTAAAAACATCCTGTTCTATGTTTGCTATGGAAAAACTGGGCAAAAGCTGAAATTTTCTTAATGTGCTAAATATAAAGATGCTATATTTAAAGAAGTACTTTCATAGTTTTCACAATAATCCAGGGACTGTGGTGCAAAATATGGATGTCTTCATTGGAATATGAATAATAATAGCCTTAGAATAATTCATTAATGATGTTGATTTTAGTATTGATGCTAACTCAGTAATGCAAAGTCCCCAGTCTCCAATCCAAAGGGCACTGTTGGCTAATGCATTCTATGTAACCTTCCATAATTCTATACTTAAAATTATTATAGCATAGCATCCCTGAAAAACAATAATAATTTACTTATATGTTACTTTCTTTTAGTTACAAGTTTCATTAAACAGGACTGTGTCTATGTATTTGAATTTCTGTCAGCTTTTCTGTATCTTTCACATAAAATATTTAACAAATAAGGGGATAGCCACCTTTGGTAAAGATTTATAGCTTCAGTTGCTAAACAAATATATATATATTTTTTTAATGTAACTGACACGATATGCTTAATTTAACTCAGAGTAGTCACATAGACACAATGGAGTCAATTTCTAATAGAGTCTCTTATGTCAGCCTTTGTTATATATCCTTTTTTATTAAATTTGTTGGAGGCCATAACGGTTAACAAAATGATACAGAGTTCAGGTGCACAATTCTATAACACATCATCTATATACTATACTATGTCCACCACCCCAAGTCAAGCCTCCATCCATCACCATTTACATCCCGTACCCTCCTCCACCCCACCCCCTCCCACTCCACCCCAGTAATCGCCACACCATTGTCTGTGTTCACGAGTGTTTTTCTCTTTGTTTTCTTTTTTGCTCCATCACATCACCCCTGACCACCAACCAGACCCACCTCCAACAGCTGTCATCCTGCTCTCTGTGTGTGTCACTATTTTGCTATTAGGTCACTTTGTTCATTAGATTTCACATGTAAGTGAAATCATATGGTACTTATCTTTCTCTGACTGGTTATTTCACTTAGGATAATGTTTTCCAGGTGCATCCATACTGTTGCAAAGGGTAAGGTTTGGTTTCTTTTTTTATAGCCAAGTATTTTTTGAGTTTTTAAAAGTTCATATTTACTGCGTTTTTTTTTTCCATTAGTATTTATCCTCATATACCCCACCTCCATCCACCACCCCTCAATCAGAGTGTTGTCTGCATCCACAAATTCTTCTTCTGTTTTTGTGGGGTCCCTCCACCTCCCAACCCCCAACTACCCAGAGCTGCCATCCTGCTCTCTATGAGTCTGTCTCTATTTCACTTGAAGGTTTAGTTTGTTCACTGGATTCCACATAAGAGTGAAATGTCATGGCATTTGTCTTTTTAAATTTTTTTTTTTAATGTTTACATATTGGTTTCAAATACCAAGCACAACTGTATCAATTATGTAATATCGGCCTCTAGGAGGCCTGTCCCGAAAGTATTGAGCCAATAATCAATATAATTAAAAGTCTGTGCAGTCGATACTTTCGGGACAGACCTTGTAGCGCTACTGTGAAACATCGGACTTGTGTTACCAGAAAAGAAAATAGCTATTCTTAAAAAAGGAAAAGCTGAACTTGACAATGCAAGTAGATTTGTCTACTCACAAAAAACATTCTTGCCTTATTTTTATTGAAACATTTTATTAAATTAGAAATTTCTGAAGAACATAATGAGCCATTTCTGATTCTATAGCATTAGTTCAAGATAAATTTTGTGACTTTAATTGACCCTAGTAACATGATTCACAGTGACAGGCATTTCAGCACATATGATGAAGGCTTAGGGTAGTTGAAGATTATAGAAGACAAGACCATCAAATACAAACAGTTGGTGTTTGCTGTACCCGCTTGACTTCAATTTGTGTCTTAATGGCTAAAAGTTTGAATATATATTTTCTAACTTATAAAATCTACAATGAAATTTGAAATAATTTTAATAATTAGTGTTTTTATTTTGCATTTTTTTTTAATTTAAAAAATCAGTCATTATTATCAGTCAAGAAAATTATTAAAAAGAGTTATTTGGTATTAGAAACATTTAAACATAATCATTTTTATGTTATTTTCCTCTAAAGTAGGGCATCCTTCATAGGAAGTGATAGTGCTAACAAAATTAAAACTTTGAGCTATATATGTAAGTAAATAAAAATGATTGACTCATCTGAGTTAATACTATATTATTAAATAATAGGTAGAACTAAACGAGGTATAATTATAATTTCAAATGGATTGCAAAAACCAGAATTTTCTGTATGAGATATTTAATCCTCTTTATCTTGTATTACTTTGGTTTGATAAAGGGTTTAGAGAGTCAACCCATAGGATTAAAATCTTAATCTTGCCCTGGCTGGTGGCACAGTGGATAGGGCCCCGGCCTGCAAACCCAAGGGCCGTGGGTTCGATTCCCCAGCCAGGGCACATAACAGGGTTGCAGGCCAGGTCTCCAGCCGGGTCTGTGGCTGGAGGCAGGTGAGGGGCAACCATGAATTGATGGCTCTCTCCCTCTCTGCCTCTCTCTCTTCCCCTCTTCCTAAAAATAATAAATAAACTCTTTTTAAAAAATCTTAATCTTAAAGTTTTCTCAAATATAAAAAGGACACTGATAGTCATGTATTATTATAGCTTTTTATCAATGGAGTTATGTTGAGCTTTCTTGCTCAATACTACAGAAAATTAAAATTATAGTTATCTCTGATAAGTTTTTTTTGGTGGTAATTTAAATGTAGAAATAAAACCTGATAAGCAAACGATAAATGGGGAACGAAAACAGCTATTTGATCCCACCCCTTCAGATGCCAGGGACAGAAACGTAAGACCAACAGCTGAAGAGACACTCCGAAAAGTGCTTTCTCCTACTAAAGTCAGTAGCAAGCAAACATGTGATCCGTTTGTAACTGGTGAATTACAATTTTAAAAGATTTTCAAAGCGTCTTTAAAACATAGCATGTGAGTCACCACTTCCATGGCTTGCTGATTGAAGGTTATGCAGACAGCGACTTGAAAACATGCTTCTTCAGTGAATCATCAGGGATGGTAAGCATGGCTCCAGATCTCTCTTTCACATTTACGAAAGATAAATCATGCCAAAGTTTATAAACTTTTCAACATCCCAACCTTCGTGTTCTAAAGCTTTTTGTTGACATTATTGTTACAAAATATGCCATGTCAACCATTCACACTTTCATTGGTTATAGTGGGTGCCATTGCTTTTCTGTGGAATTTACTTCTAATAGAATGCCGTACCATTTCCTTCAATAGCAGTTATTACTGTTTTTTATTCAAGAAACAATTGATTTATTCTTAAAATCTTGACAAAATAATATGCTGCTGCAGATGAGCTGGCAGCTTACTTTTTCATTATTTATTGCTTAAACTACACACTTTCACCTAAATTTGGGTTAGTTTTGTAATGCTAGGTAAGTAAAAAAAAAGACAGAAGGCTTAGTTGATGGGCAGTAATGGCAGGGTCTAAAAATGAGTAACAAAGCTTTTCAGAGATCAACATGACAGACTTCAAAGATATTGTTATCCTTAAGTACTTATTAGGTAGATGACTGTAATTTGTGTGGAATTGAGTTTAAAGAAATTGAAAGTTACTGACTTTATGTTTATAGCATTTTCCAGGATTTGAGAGGTGTTTAAGAAATTACAAATTTCTCTTTTAATGCTTGCTTAGAATTATTGCGGGGCAGGGGGGGAATGAAGAAGAAATAAAGAAAACTCTGAAGTCACTTCCTCTTTATATATTTGTCCCTTTCTTGTGTCCCTGGATATTGCTCACTTGTCTAAAATGAAAATGTCATGAATGATGCATCTAGTAATGAATATGATCCCAGTCTGAAAGGAATGGCAAGTTTTTGTCCTCTTGATGCAGGTAGTAAAGGAAAAAAGAGCAACACATGTGCTTATTGTCAAAAACTACAATAAGAAACTATTGATATGATGAGATCTTCATTGCCTAGATTGAATAACAGCCAAAGAAATGATACTAAAAATAAATGAGCAAAATGTGGTTAAAAGATATATATCAAAGTGTGAAGTTAAAAATTAACATTACTCAAGTTTTGCTTATCTAAAGGTAATATAATATCTGAAAGTATTAATAATAAAATTTTTGAATGAAAATTTATGTAATAGCACAAATTTAATGAAAAATACAGAGGATATAGTTTTTGGTATGTTGCATATTTTAGTAATTAATTTACGTGTGCCATGAGCTGAAAGAAGTTGAAAATTGCTGCTTTAGAGCAAATGTGACATCATGTTTCTAGGAGATTTTCCTTCTGTGACAGTTGTTGAAACTATACCTGTCTGGAAAAAGGGAGATTAGAAGTTGTTCAGTTTCACATAATGTACATATATGGATGCCAACTGTAAGCCAGTTTGCATATAAATATCTCAATTGGCCTATACCAAATAATGCTATTTTAAATTATAAAAATGTTAAAAAGAAAAATATATAACTTCAATGTTTGTCTACATTTACTCTAAGATGATAGCACAATTTGCTAATAACTTGTTTAAAAATTTACATTGCTTTTTAATATGGCTACAGTGAACAGTGGTTAAAATATTCTTTTATATAAAATGTAGAAATGTATTAAAAGTCCTTAGGGTTGAGTTACAGGGTCCCGAAGTATGAGGAACAAATAGTCAGAGAACTTTAAATAATGATGCACTTGTCACCTCTTGTCACATTCTTGCTAAAATTTCATGATTAAAAACCTTATTAAATTTCATTATATCATTTTATGAATACCATTACATGAGTATGTTACTTTTTATTTATTTTCAATGACCCATCTATTCTTCTCATTGCTCTACTAATCTTTCCATTCTTGTCCTCTCATCTTAGTAGGGTGTATTATGTCTAGATAGCATAGATTTTTATTGTCTACAATATATAAATAAAATTATGCTGCTTATGTCTTCCAGTATAGATTTTAATTTTGATATTATATTTAAGGTTTCACGGTGTTCTTCAAAATTTCATCCCTAGCTGCTGCTTCTCAACCTCTTTCTACAGTGTTTTCTGTCCCAGTTTGTAGTAAAGAAGTTAAATTACTTCCTGTTATTTACAAAATGAAATATTCAAGTGATGCTTTTTCTATAATTATGCAAGATTATTATACATTTGATTTTTTCTGAAGGATTTTTAAAAATGATTGTCTTCATTTTATTTAACTACCTGATGGCATTTGACATACTTGTTCACATTGGCTTTTTGGTGCATTATCTTCACCTGGTTTTCTTCTCTAACAATAGTCTTTCTAAGTCTCCATTGTTGGCTTTTTCTCCTTTATGTATCTGAAAATACTGAAACTTCCCAGGACTGAGGGTTACACCCTCTATTTTTCTGTATCTGTGCTCGTTATTCAGTTAATGATATTCAAGCCCAGGTATGTAAATGTCATTTATGCTGACATTTTCTTTATTTGTATTTCTAACCTTGATTTTTCTATTGACTTAAGTATTAGGTCAGATGGCCTAAAGAGAGAGCCTGTGAAGGGAATTTATGTGATGGGAATTTAGAAGGGAATGTTGTCATAAGTAATCAAAAAGAGCTTGAGGAGACAGAATGAGAAACTAACGAAATCTGGAAGAGACTTGCTTGCAAATAAGTCTAGCCCCAGAGGATGATGACATTTGAAGCATGGAGTCTGTCTCACCTGGGGTAAAGGAAGATTGGTTTCTGTTTTCCACGTGTTATGCCACAGAAGAAATACTTTCATGTGAGGTGGCACCAGTAATCCAAGACCAACGTCTGAGTGGATATGGGCGTCAGTGCAGGAAGACACGTGGCAGCTTTGTGCAAGGTGGCACCACAGCAATGAATGGGGTTCTAGGGTGTTGGAGTGCTGCACTCAGTGTTTGCTTCAATGTCAAACTGCCTACGTGGTTTCTCTGCTTTCATATGCAAGAGCCTCCTAACTAAGACAGTTTTAAACATACTTTTGCTTTTTCCTCATCTACTCTTCTTGTATAATAGCTGCTCCATTTTCCCTAACTCATAAGTGGCACAATTTTTTACTTGGTTCCCCAGATCATAAACCTAAGAGACTGTCTTCATTAGTTTATTTTGCTCAAGCCCTATGTATGTATATTCAGGGTTATTGTCAGAGCTGTCACTTTATATTCAAAACATTTTTTTTTTGATTACCCTAATATTTTATGACCAGAAAAGGAAAGGGGCTAAGCATTCTAAAAATGCATACATTTTTGTCAATCCATGCAATTATATTGTCATTGCCTGGTTATAATTATATATAACAAAAGTAGTTACACAAGGAGAAATATTCAAAACAGAGTACTAAATTGAGAATAAATGTTTGTCACCTAGGCTACCTTGTTGACCATGTCTACTTATTGTCATATTCTTGCTCAGAGAACAGAATTCTTGTTTGTATTTCAAATAAATACTTCATCCAACAAAAATGTCTCGGTGCCTAAGGGAATAAACCTTTCAACAATTATGATAAATTAACTTTGCCTATATTTCAGAGTATCTGTTGCTTCATTTTGCTAATTGATGGATCTCTCAGAGTTTGTTAAAGAGTTCTGAGGGGAAAGGTTTCCAAAGGCCATAGGTTTTTGATGATTTAGAGCCTAAGATTACATCATATGCCATTCGTTAAATTGCCCAACTTCTCAAACTTTATAGTAGTTGATTGGATTTTCACTGGTCTGCCTGTGTTTGAATGAAATTAAACTAGCAGCTCCTTGACTAATTCAGATTTTTTATCTGACTATCACTGCTGGAACACCAAGGCTTTGATCATTGAACCAGATACCACATACTACAATAAAATATGAAAAAACAATGACAATAGACTAAATTTAACCAATCATAAAATCAGTATGTACTTCAAAGATGTGTAAACATATGTATGTTTGTAAATGTATTTTTGCATGTGTTTGATAATGTTGCAATTCATATTACTTAAAAGAGTAATCTTTAAAGAAATGAATTAACGTAGGCATTTTGAAATAATGACAAGAAAAATTTGTATTCATATGATTTGAGAAGCTGGCAGAAGGCAGTAATTAAATGGTGAATTGTCTGGATGTGAAAGGAAAAAAAAAAGTACACAATGGTGGTTACAGAATAGACAGGAGGATGTTAAGAAGAATAAGGGAAATGGAGAAGCCGAAGAACTAATATGCATGGCACATGGGCATGAACTAAGGGGGGCATTGCTGGAGGAAACAGGGCACTGGGGGGAAATTGGGACAAATGCAATAGCAAAATAAATAAAATATATTTAAGAAAAAATACATCCAGAAACTTATTAAATATGCTAATATTACATATTAGCTCTCAAACATGTGTTTTAATTTTTAGGGAACACGAAAAAAGATGTTCTGTTCATTTTATCCTTCACCGTGAGGCTTACTTTCTTTGGAAGTAGGACATGACAGTTTTTACAACCCTTAGACTTTGACTCAGTTGTAGTTTCCAAAGTAGCTCATTTATTTTCAATGATTTGATAGTCTCTCTGTACTGCCTTTTACAAGGTTAAGTTGCTTTTGCTTTTATATTACTGAAAACACTGTTCAAACTAAAGTACCAAAACGCTACCCATTTAGGCAGGATTAATGGCTAGCTGACTGTGTTCTTCATTTCGTCTATCTACAATGCAGAGTGGTGCTTCAGCTTTTTGCTGCTGTTACTCCTCTTGCTGTCATCAAGCCTCTGCCCCTATTTGCTGCCTGGTAGATCTCAGCAGGATGATAACATTCATGTTCTTTGTTAGAAACTAGGACTTTCAAAGTCTCTAACAAAAATACCTAATGATGAACATTTTTCTCAGTCTCTATGGTTGGTCACATTCTGTTCTATAAGGAAAATATTAAAAGGTCAATATTGCACAGGTAGAAAATCAACTCTCAAACTACATTGTTTGCTTATTTTATAAACTTAACTTTATCATAAGTATGTTACCTATAATTAATAGAAATGAAGTGTGCTATCACTTGAGAGATGTGCTGGTTTGTTTAGATGGTATACGGTTAGATTGGGGTTCAGCCATTTTGCTTACGGATGTTCAATCATTTTTAGTCCATGCTGTCCTAAAAGAGAGAAATGTCTCAGATCAATGATCTGAATACAAAGGTTTTATACAACAAAAAAATAATATCAGGAAGACAGTTTTTTCTATATAGAGTATTTTAGTTTATGCTGAAAAATGAAGAATGCATAGGCTGTATTTTTGTGTCCACATGTTCTCTCTTTTATATGTGTGCCTGCACATTTGTGTGTTGGAGGTGGGGCCCATGGTTGGTAAACATGTGAATGAGCTCACTCTGAGATTTCTTGATAATAGCTGTAACTGGTCATTTTTTTCTTTGTGTAAAAACATGGTGATAATTATATTTTAAAATATTTTTAAAGTTATTAGAATAACTGTATAGCTCTTCAATGAGAAGAAATGTAAGATGTTACAAACATAATAGAAATTAACTATCTAATAACATGTTTAAAATGTTGACTAAACAAATTGTCATTCCCTCCTGTGCTTTACACATGCCCTGATTTATACTTTTTTTTTTGAATGTATAGATTTATTGCCAGTTCTTCTTTAGTGTATGTATATGTATGCACACATTATATAAACACATGCAAACATAAACATTCATATTTTTTCTTTCTTCATCAAAATCATACTTCTCTAGAAGCTTGGGAACATATCGATTATGTGATTATCTAGAATTGAAAATGATTTATACTTTTCTAATGTTATGTTTTCAATAGCAGGCACTTTTTTAGCCCTCTTTAAAAGTAACAAGCATCTGGATACAATAATGTTATTGATGTAATTTAGTTTAATTTTAATAAAAATAGTCATAGTAAGACTTCTATTTCTAAGTAGGTACAGGGTATAGCCAAAGTAAAATTCTACTGATTATCTATTTAATTACTACTTACATATTCTTTATAGGCTTGATGAAAATGGAGATTGTAAATAATGTAAAATTATGAGAAGCTATGGATACACATTCCTAATAAGAAGATAAAAATTGGTATATTTTAGTGTATAGATGTTAAAATCACTCTCATTTCTCAATAGATATAAGAGAAAAAAGAAAAACATTGTTCTCATAGCAATATGTTCCAATGTACCATATTAAATAGCAACCATAATATAGAGCTATACATGCCCTATTTTGTATTAAATTGAGAGGAAAGTTTCAGTGCTGTTGTCTGTGTAAGGGCAACGATACCTAGAAGTTAAAAATTCAACTATGTCTAATATAAGAGCAAATATAAAATATTAAACAAAAGTGTTTCAAAGTTCCACAGCACCGTAAAAATGGATTCTGCCTTAGAATAAGCCCACAGTTCTATCCATGTGAATAATCTACCTCTTTGATTCTTTGTGACATGTGGCAGCCTAACTCCATCTTTAACTTCTTTTCTAATTTCCTGCTAATGAAGAACAGCAGAGCAGATAGTGCTTTTATCAGGTATAGTCAGCATTCTACACCTGTGTTAGTCATTATAAACAAGTGATTGATGTGACAGACGCAGCTCGTTCCATCACAAAATGGCACTTCCACCGGCTCTGACACTGCATTCTGTCAGTCATCTCCAAACATAAGGTCACAGCTGTTCTGTGACATTTTTACACAATGAAAAATCAGCCTGTTCCATGGAGAAATAAAAGATAAATTGAATAACCTGACATTTGGAAGGAGGAAAAGCATTTAATATACTGGTAATTTTACATGAAATCTTTGCGAACACAACATTGGTATTAAAGAAATGAAAAGGGATATTTTCTAGGCCAATTATAGTACATGGGCCTAACAAGGCACTTGCTGAGAATCATTTTCCCAGTGAGCAAAACTGACCAGCTCGTGAAACCTTTCCAGCAATTTATATCCACACAGACCTCTCCAGCTTCTGTGTTACATAGAAAAAAAATTGCCATTCACTTATATTTTAATAGTGCTTTTATAATTTCATGTGCATATTTATTTTAATATGGAGCTGCAATGAATGCATATCTCTCTATCTTAAATTACATGTTTCAATTGAAATAGAATTTAATGAATATTATGAGGATGCTTCTGTTATCAAGATGAGTTTCTATATAATACTGACCCTTACCTAAAATATTTTAACACTTTTTGAAAGATAGTTTATTTTTTTAGAAAGAGAGGAAGGCAGGGAGACAGAGGGAGAGAAACATCAATGTGTGGCTGCCTCTTGTGCTACCTCCAACTGGGGACCTGACCTGCACCCAGGCATATGTCCCTACTGGGAATTGAACCAGGAACCTTTCTATTCACTCACCAGGGCTGCATCCACTGAGTCACACCAGCCAGGGCCCTAACCAGAACTTCTGAGGAGGAGATGCTGCTGACTTTCGCCAAATTTGGGATCCTTTGTTATTTGGGTATTAGGTTGTGGACAATATGTAATGATGTACATAACAAAGGAAACATATCAGGTGAATGTTACAGTTACTCCAGTTTTCTGAATGAAGAATGTTCCCAGATTGGAGCAAAGGGAGGAGGAATGCACCCCTAACTGTCTTGAACTGAGGGAATCCCGGGACCTGGGGTAAACATTGTGGTTAGAATGTGCAGGGCAGGGTACTGACATGGGGAGAGCTGCACAGAGACAGAACTCTGCATAACTGTAGAGGGTCTCTTGAATTGAAGAGGACTCATCAGCACATGCATTTCAGAAAGCTTCCTAAGGAAAGGAAATGGACACTCAAAAGATTAGAGGGAGGAGTGCCCAGAGCTCGCATGAACCAGGAAGAATGTGTATTCCAACAGCCAATGTTGAAACCTTCATGGTACATGGGCATCAGTGGAACACAAAGAAGGGTTCTGACTCAACACTCTGAGAAAAGAATCCTAAATTAAACAGGCTTGATTATGTCTTGGCTGGTGGCACAGTGGATATGGCACCAGCCTGTGAACCCAAAGGTCACTGGTTCGATTCCCAGCCAGGGCACTAACCAGGCTGCAAGCCAGGTCTCCAGCCAGATCCATAGCTGGAGGAAGGTAAAAGTCAACTATACATTGATGTCTCTTTCCCTCTCTGCCTCTCTCCCTAACCCTCTCTCTGAAAAATAATAAATAAAATCTTTAAAAACAACCAAAAAACAGGCTTGATTATGAATAATAAATATTAAAGGCAAAAGCCATGGCTATCCAAGTAACTTAACCACATCTGAGAAAAAAATTCAAGAATATATATATAAGGATACAAAAATAGCCAACATCAAACAAGGCTAAAAAAATAACTCTAATAAAATTAAGGAAAAAAGAAGCTCCTCCAATTTGAGAATGGATATCTATGTGTAACCTACACCTAGTGTCATACAAACAACAAAACTACTTGCACAGATGATAAGTGGATTCTACATGACCAATAATACAAAATCAATCTAATAAGTCATTCTATTTTTTATCACTGATGATAAAGAATTGAATGTTGAGATATGTGAGGTCGTATAGACATACGAGGTCTGTCCTGAAAGTATTGGCCACACAAACACTTTTAATTATATTGACATTGGCTCCATAACTTTCAGACAGACCTCCTATATGACTCAAGATGTGAAAGATTTGCACAGGTGCTACAAGGATTAGTCCAGGTCCTTACTGACCTGAAGTATTTTTTGATAAATAGGTCAAATACTTCAGGTTTTTTTTGATAAGTCCCTGATCTTCAGGAACCCATGAAATAGATTTAAAAAATATGTTGCTTTAAACCAGGTGTCTGAGGTGATACGGAGCGTTTTATACAAAGCTGTTGCATTGTTTGTTGATAACAGGGAAATTGATAATTTACATTCTCTCTTGGTGACACATCCAGAGGGCTCTAATTTTGGGGCAGATTGGACAGCAAACACATACGTGTACGAGAATCCCCAGCTCAGGCTGCATTTTGGTTTGTTTGTTAGGTGTCTGTGCACATCAGTGGTTTCTAACCTGAGATAAGTATGCCCTAAAACGGCATCTGTAAAGGGAAATTGGAGTTCAAGGATTACTTCCCTGGGTTTTATGATCTGAGAGAGACTTCGGTTTTCATAGGCGTGTTTAGCCTTTTACTAGCATATTAGCCTTTTTCCTGAAAAACCGGTCTTATAAGCAATCTCACTGTGGGTGCTGTAGGTCCCTTTTGATAAGCAAACTCCAATTTTCATTTTTAGAACCACACGAAAAACTACAAAACATTGCTGAAGGAAATTTAAAAAGAAGTGCATAAGTGGAATACTCTAAGTGGTTGGATTTGAAGGTTCAATATTTTTAAAATGTATATTTTTCCCCAATTGATTTATAGGCTCAATGAAATTCCATTAAAATATCATCAGGTTCTTTTATGTAAACACATTAAAATGCAAAATACCTATATAGCTGAAACACATTAGAACAGATCTGTCAATGTTTCTATACAGCTACATTAATCAAGGGAGTATTAAATTAGGTCAAGGTAGACAAATATATCTTTGCAAAATAATACATTTCAGAAGCAGACCCACACATTTGTGGTCAGTGGATTTTTTTTTGTTGTTGTTACAAAGTTGTTAATGTAATAGAGAAACAATAGTATTTCCAATAAATGACTGTGATGAAATTGGATGCCCATGTGCCAAACACACACACACTCACGAACTTAAACTTTTCTCTATATACAAAAATTAATTCAAAGTGGACATTGGTCTAAGTGCATAGATTTTAAGGTTTAGAGTATCTATATGTGAATATGAGTAAATAACTGTGATTTTTCCCCCTTTTAATCAGTCTTCTCTAGCTTCTCATTAATTGGGGTGCTCTTCTAAAGTGTTGCAGAAGAGAATCCACTGTCCTCACTCCCCTATGGCGGTATCCTTCATCTCGCCTTCTTGCTTGGGGTGGTATGCGGAAGATATGGGTGTGACCAATACAGAAAGAGATCACAGTCCATATCAGAGCCTAAAAGCTTCAAGAGACTGTATTGTTAAAAACATGTTATACATGTTTTTCACTATAAAATTCTGAACACAGGCTTACTAGGATTATAAACTTGTGATTGTTTCCATTCGTCAGAATTGTCTGGGCAAGATTTGCCACTGTAGCCTTTATTGATGGGTGGTTCATTGCATGGTGCATTATCACCAGTGAAGATACAAAAAGCAATAAATGGTGTTATGAAGCAACAGAGGCAGATGATCTGTGCTGGTTTAAGGAATCATGGTTCTACAGGGTTATGGTATTGTAAGTACTAACAGTGTTGCTACCATTTTATTCATGTTGGGAAATGTGAAATCAGTCAGTAAAGGCGACAATGACAAGTCAAAACATGAAGACAAGATTCCTAAATCTGACTAGGAAGAGATGGTTCATTGATACTATGAAAAATCTTCTCATGTATCAATTGGATAATAAATAACTAATCTTCTTTTTTGCTTATTTTAAACAATCATTGAATCACTATATAAACCCCTAAACTCCTGAAGTATTTTCCAATAAAATGCTTATATAGGAAGAAGCTATATGAAATATTCCCCTTGAGTCTTATAGAACTCAGGGCAGTTCTGATATCAATGTCAAGTTTTCTGGTAATGAAATTGCATTGCTATCTAAGAAAAACTTTTGGTGTGGGGAAAATATATATGGAAATATTTAGGGAAATAGGGTGCAAAAACCAGATTGCAAGCCAGGTCTCTAGCTAGGTCCTTAGTTGGAGGCAGGTGAAAAGCAACCATACACTGATGCTTCGCTCCCTTTCACCCTCCCTCCCTGCCCTTCTCTCTAAAAATAATAAATAAAATATTTAAGAAGATAAAATTAAAATTAAAATTAAAAAATCAATGAACCACCAAATGATTCAGAAACATAACTACATACCCATACACACTCAATTGATAGTTTTATTTTTTAATCCTTTAACTTTTTATTACATTTAATCTTTACAGGTGTATGATAAAATAAAAGGCTGCTTTTTGGCAGTATTAAAGTAATTTTGAATATTAGGTATGTTCAATGTTAGAACTTATTTTATTCTGTTTTACTTTAATATACTCAATTGAATTTTTTTTTAATTTCTCAAAATAGTTGCCATAAATCAAGAGAATGTAACAAACCCTGGCAATGTGAAACCATGATTTGGTTCTGTACCAATCAAAAGGAGTATAGTATATTCTCTAAATGTTGAGGAATCAAAATATTCAAAGATGTCTACTCCCAATATTGCTGATGTCATTTTATGTTCTACTTTTAATGGTACTGAAATATTTTTATCTCTATAAGAGAAAACTGATCTCTAAGCATACAGCTAAAGATTATATTTTGGTGTTAAAGGCCAGACAGAATTAGTATGTATAGATTAAATAGAGGTCTCTACTTAAGTTATTTTAACACTTCTCTGATTGGTACAAATTTTTAATATAAGCATATTTCTTAATTTATAGTTGTACTCTGATAACTCTCAAACATGATACTAAGGTAACTTGGTACCTGGATGGGAGAAATTGGGAAATAATGTAGGACAGATTTTAGGGAGATGAATCAGAGAAAAATGCAAGCTTGAGAGACAAGAGAAAATGACCCCAATTGTGCCCCTATGTCCGTATTAATATCATATGATCCTGGGCAAGAAAAAAAATAAGTATTGAAATACTGAGAACTAAATCAACTTCAAAAGGATTTTTATCCAAAGGTCGCTGGGTGGAATCCCAGGCAGGGCACATAACCAGGTTGCAAGCCAGGTCTCCAGCCAGGTCCATAGCTGGAGGCAGGTGAAAGGCAACCATACATTGATGTTCTCTCTCTCTCTCTGCCTCCCTCCCTTCCCCTCTCTCTAAAAATAATAAGGCTGGAGACCTGGTTTGCAACCTGGTTATGTGCCCTGGGTGGAGAATCAAACCAGCGACCTTTGGGTTCGCAGGCCTTATCCACTGTGCCACCAGCCAGGGCTAAGTAAAATCTTTTTTTTAGAAAAGGATTTTTACCTTCAGATTACTCAAAAAAACAAAATCATATTTCTGATGATCACAGATGCTGCTTAATCATATTGGTAATAATGATAGCAACAGTGGATGTTATTCATTAAAGTGTCAAGACTTACTAGAGTCAATCACAACAAAGTAGTCAATTACATTTTCTTAAGGACATCCTTGTGACCCATTAAATTTATGTCATTAGCTAGAAATAGAAAGCAAACATTTGGAAAATTAAAATACATGCTTTGCATTTGAAGTTTCACATTTTGCTTTTTTTTTTCTTTCTGGGCATAAGAAAATATTCTCTCAGGTTAAAAAAAAATGAACAATGCATCCAAATGCTATTTCTTTTTCCTTTTGAATAAAAGAAAAATCAGAATTTTGATAAAGCCTAGTAATTAAGATATCTTTGTTCTTTAAAACTTTTTCTCAGGTACACCATACTATGAATCTGTCAAACCTGCATTTTACATACAAAATATAGAGACTAGATGAAATCAATTTATTTGTGACTCTACCCTGTTGTTCTTAACTATTTTGAGACATTAGAATTTGGATTCATTATGCATTTACCATTTCAAATTATATATTTTTGAACTTCTGAAGACCTTAGCAGTACTTCTGGTTTCTGTGATCGAGCCATTCACCCTGTTGTTATTGAAGACTTTGAGAAGATTTCAACCATGATCTTATAACTCCAGAACTCTACCTATTCTTTCTCTGATGGTTCCACTGCCCAGGTTTTTTTACTGATGAGATGAATATATAGTAGATACATTATATTTCTTTAGGTTTAATATTGAGACCTAGATTATGATCTAAAAATAACGTACAGTCCTCTTTTATGAAGATATTATACCATTTTAGCTTATAGAGCTTTTGCAATCTTTGTTTTACATCTTTTCTGTTTATCTAAAGGGTGTAAGCTATGACTTGAAAAGAAAAATTGTGCCTGAATAAACCTGGTTCACATTCAAAAATATCTTTTATTTTCTTTTGTTGACCTTCTTTCGACTGTGCTCTTCTCCTAGGCTTTTGTGCTGTTTCTGGCCTTTTCAGAATCTGTGACTTTTACACAATATTCTTTGCTTCGGTTATAAGCTGTAATTATTTTAGTCTACCTTAACGTTCTAATTGCCACAGGTAAAATTTTCATGTGAGAAAAACATATTCTTTATTTGGTATCATTATCTGTGTACTTTATTGCTTTCATTTTCAACATTTCATTTGAAATGAAACTAGCTATCAGCCCTAAAAGTAATTAACCTTTAAATGAAGCAAAGCTGGGCATTTTCTCCAGTTTTTACTGAGTTTCCCTTTATTAAATGAAATAGAAATGCAATGGTACAATGTCCAAACTCAAGGGTTATCAAAACCACTAGAGATTTTGCTAAAAACACATGTTTCTAGAACACATTACGCCAAATCTTCTGATTCAATATATCTGAAGTGGGACCAGCTATTTTGATTTTAATAAGTACCCTTCTAATGTGGAGGCTGCTTTGCTGGGGATATTTTCAGAAACATTGATTTAGGTTGAAGGACCTTTCTGTATCTGCCATACTTAACTAGAAACATTGCTTCTTTTCCAACATAAGCATCGAAAGACATTTACTAGAAAATGTTAGTTCCTCTGGGATTTAATGCATCTCATTTGAAAATTGAGATGCTTCTCATCCTTGGTGATACAAAACCTAGTTTAAACCCTGTGAAGGCTGAATGCAACAACAAAGAAATTGCCAGTCCATGGGCTTTCCAGGATCTAAGTTTAGAGTCCAGAGTTAGTACATTTTCCCCTTTGTACACCACATCTACAGTTTTAGTCTGCCCTCAGGGAAATTCACCCATCCCATACATGAGTGACATTACTCCTCCTTGCCAGACATGTAACAACATTAGATCCTTTTTGAAAAGCTATTTATTGGTGTGATCATGTGTATAAATTTTATATATTGCCTAATAAGTTGTAAAAACCTTTGCAACTTAAAATAACACACATTATTTCACCATTGTTGTAGGTAAGAAACCTAAAAGTGGATTAGGTAGGTCATTATAAACTCTCACTAAGTTGAAATCAATGTGTCTCATCTGGTACTGATTTACAGTCTGGATGCTCAACCAGGAAAGTGCCTGTTTTCACCTCCCTTAGCTTGTTGACAGAATTCATCTCTATAGCTGTAGGAATCTTTGCAATTTTCTATTTTAAAGCCAGCCACACACAGGTGTGAGCTAGGGTGTCAACTAGCAAAATGGAATCTTATATGATGCAGTCAGAGGATGGCATAACCTTGCAACATGCCATTGGTAAAGCCAGCGATAGACTTTTCTCACAGTATAGGAAGGGGAGCCACACAACATGGTGTTCAACATGAACACCTGAACTAATGAAATGTCTATCTGTTGATTCCAGGAACCTTCTTTTAATTTTTTCCTCTGAATATTTAACATCGAAGTTTAAGGTATGATGATGAATGAATTTGCACATTCGTAGAATAGGTGTAGCTGAGGGGTAATCATAATTATTGTTACAATTTAGTGTTTATTATATAATTATAACTATTATTACTATTATAAGTCTATGTGCTCCTACTTGGAAAAAGAATGCACATGATTGCTTATTTTATTTAGCGTGAGGTTCATGGGGTCCATCCACATTGTCACAAATGGCACAATCTCCTTTCTTTGATTATATGTTTTTACTTTTTATTTTTCAAAAGATTTTATTTATTTACTTTTAGAGAGAGAGGAAGGGAAAGAGAAAGAGAGGGGGAGAAACATTAATGTGTGTTTTTCTCTGTGTGCCCCCAACTGGGGACCTGGCCTGCAACCCAGGGCATGTACCCTGACTGGGAATTGAACCAGTGACGTGTTGGTTCACAGGCCTGTGCTCAATGAATTTAGCCATGTCAGCCAAGGCTCCTTTCTTTTAAAGGTTGAATAATAGTCCATTGTGCATGTATGTAGTATATAAAAATTCAGATGGACATGTAGGTTGTTTCCATATCTTGGCTCCTGTGAATAATACATGCAATGAACAGTATCTCTTGAACAGTATCTCTTTGAGACACAAACTTAATTTTCTTTGGAAGTGGGATTACTGGATAATAGACTGGGAACTATTAATTTATTTTGTTTTCTAGAGGAAGAAAGTAAGATACATGATTATTGAAGTGAACTACAACAAAGGTTTATTTCTCTCTATTTTTTATATGCCTCAGTGTTTTAGGGTACTTATTTGTTGTCTTAGAAAGTTCCCTTGCCCCTTTCCCCTTGCCCTGTGTGAGGACAAGGTGTGAAGACAGTGCTCTATAAACCAGCAAGAAGGCTCTTGCCAGACATCAGATATGCCTGTGCCTTGATCTTGACTTTCCAACTGCCAGAAAGGTGAGAAATCATTTTCATTTAAAAAAGACATCATGGCTACAATTTTTGTTATAGCATCTCAAAGGGACTAAGATATTTGGATTTCATTATTATTTTGTTCTTTTACCCCTTAGGGTTCTTTTAAAAATTATTGTTTGCTAAAGATATTTAAGTATCTTTAATTTTTAGTAAAATAGTTTCATATATTCATATATATATATATGGAGAGAGAGAGAGGAGAGGGGAGAGATATACACAGTTTTAGATCATTTTGATATATTCCAGTTCAAGATATCTCAAATAGATTAAAACTCAGATTCTCAAAGGCCCCTACCATACTGATGTTCATACCAGAAACAAACAAACAAACAAACAAATGGCTGTGCACCTTTATAGGAATATTTAAGAATATTCTCAAGACCTAAGGAAAAGTAAAAGTAAATAACAACTGTCAGCTTGAAAATCTCAGAAATCTGTTATTTAACTAATGCCAAGTAACCTTATACAAGAGTGAGAGCCAATTAGCCCTGTCACACACAGGCAGCTAAATACAAAACTGAGTTATCTTTAGAGCTTGGAAATATCAGATATAACACCTTACTTAAAACAATGTATGTCTGGGATACAATGCTTGATGAATGGCTGGAATCTTAGGCCCAGTTATGACAATGTGGCTGAAGGAAGATTGGCAATGAGTTGTAAGGGAAATCTGGGACAGTTAGAAGATGAGTCAGTGTTCTGTTATGTCCTGCTATTCAAATAGAAACAGACTCTAGAAAACTATCAGAGCTTAGTTTTGTGCTATTTCTTTTATAACTAAGTCTTAGTTCAGCCACATAGCAAGATTCTTGATACTGATGAGGATGGAAGAATGTGGTCATCCTGATAAAATGTGAAGAAGCAACTTTTCTAAAAACACTATAATGAAACAAAGTATTGAATAATGCTAGAAAGTCTGGATCATAAGAATTCTTATGACATAAACTGCCTGCATGATATGAAATGGGCAAGATGTCATTTTGTTCTCCACTTAAGAAATAGAAAAAGAAAAATGACTAAATAGCCTCAACATTTCTCTCAGTTAAAGAAAAAAAAGACCACATTTTTAAAAAGCTATACATCATCTTAATTGCCTGCTTCTGCAACTCCTGTTGCTACATTACCCAGTGAACTTTCAAGAAAACAGTTCATTCAGTTCAGTTTTAATTTGAGTTTAGGTCCATAAGGTGATAAGAAGGAATCACATAAACAATAAAGTACTTGTTCTTCTAGAACTAATAATGAAGATATTTAAAAATAAGATGGTTTTAAATTTACATGAACTATTGAATATATAGTGATATTTTACTTCTGAGAAATATATTTTTTAAATCTTTTATTAAAGATTTATTTATTTATTTATTACTTGTAGAGAGAGGGGAGGAGAGAGAGGCAGAGAGGGAGAGAAATATCAATGTATGATTGCCTTTCACCTACTTCCAGCTATGGAACTGGCTTACAACGTGGTTATGTGCCCTGGCTGGGAATTGAACCAGTGACCTTTGGGTTAGCAGGCCAGCACCTTATCCACTGGGCTACCAGCCAGAGCTGAGAAATATTTTTAACTACAGTGAGATAATATCATTAGAGTAAAAAACATAAAGGCTAAAATATATGATCAAAATATATTTCCTTTCTATTCTCATAGACTTTTGCATAGTAAAATTAATCTTCAAAGACAAGATTCAAAATATACCAAAATAATACTTCATTTTGATTTACAGCTTAGTAGTTCTCTTTAATCACAAGGGGTATGAATAGTTATTTATAAAACCTAATAGATTGAAATCTATTTTACATGAGGATGTTTAGATATTCCTTTCCCAATAAAAAAGAAAAATCATTATTATACTTTATATTTTATCTAATAAGATGCTTGGTGATTTATTTGCTTCCAATAATTTCTATAAAAATATTCTCAACACTTTTCTACTGTTGTATTAGATATTTTATGCATCCATCAAATTTTGCTTGGATTTTACATATGTCAACTAAATAATTTTATTGCAACCTTTCGGGTAGGTAGCCTGGCATATTGTATAAATCCTAGCTTGGCTGTGTTTATTCATGCTAACTTTTTAGTCAACATGCCTCCATACATTTATTTCCATATGCTAGAGAAGATGACATAGACATTAAATTGAGCCACAACTGTAGGAAGTGAATGATTGCTTTTTTGCTGTTAAAAAGATATATCCGAAACATACATTATTTATCCCTCACACTGAGATTTAGCTATACATATATTTTGATTCAACATTTTAAATGAAATAAAGTGGAACAGTCTTCCTTAATTATGGAATTTAGCCTGGAAAATCCTGACACTTCATTACATGTGAACACATACTTATTGCATATTCGCATAATATATGATTCTCCTTTTTTAAAAAAATAGCCCTGGCTGGTGGCACAGTGGATAAGACGCCAGCCTGCAAACCCATAAGTCGCTGGTTCGATTCCCAGTCAGGGCACATAACCAGGTTGCAAGCCAGGTCTCCAGCCAGGTCCTTAGCTTGAGGCAGGTGAAAGGCCACCATGCATTGATGTCTCTCTCCCTCTCTGCCTCTCCTCCCTTCCCCTCTCTGTAAATATATATATATAATCTTTCAAAAAAATTTTAATTAAAAAAAGAAATAAAAAAAGTTTATATACTCATCTGAAAATCCACACCCCATCTAACTGTATTTGTTAGTGTCTTAGTACATAGGTTTATGCTGTTTATATTACCTAGCTTATATTTTGAACCAATAGGTGGAGAACTATTTTTCATTACCACTCTATAGTACGCTGTATTAAATTTAATTTTATAGCCTTGATACTTTAAGTATACCAACATATCTAAAAGTATAAAAGGGTTTCTTTTCTCAGAATGTTAGAGAAAACTATTGGAAATATTCTGTCTTTCAGATGAAACACAACATTATGGAAAGCAATGTTTTCTAGCACTGGCCCAATGGATGTCTTTTTTCCCCCTGAAAACAAGAACTTAAATTTTTAAGCAGGCGCTAGGTATGTGCACAGTTTAATTAGACTTTATGAAAAATATCATAATACCTATCGGTAAGTTTGGTATTATACAGCACTATTTAGTTGACACCTTTTAACAATAAGCAAACCTTGACAAAATGTGTGGAAACATGAATGCTTTAAATTATTAAAACATATTTTTCATCCAAATATAAATCCTCACTGTAAAACCCCTGTAGTAACACAATTATATATCAACCTTCAAAATAAGATCTGCACTTAAAAATGTTGTTTTTCAGTAACTTGTAACTGTTTATTTCTACATGATTATTTTAATTTAATTCAATGTCTATTACCTATTATTATTCTGTTATTATTATGATATTGTTTTAAAGATTTTATTTATTATTTTTTAGAGGGAGGAGAAGAGAGAGAAGCAGGGAGGGAGAGAGACTTATGGTTGCCTTTCACCTGCCTCCAGCCATGGACCTGGCTGGAGACCTGGCTTGCAACCTGGTTATGTGCCCTGGCTGGGAATTGAACCAATGAACCAGCACCTTATCTAATTTGCCACCAGCCAGGGCTCATTACAATATTTATTTAATATTTATAACATCTTCTTCCATCACTATTATCACTTTTTAAAGACAAGTCCATTTTTTTTTATGTTCAGTGCCAATAATATTGCTAAAATATTTTTTTTAAATAGAAACAAATGGAATAATACATACACATACACTTTTCTCATGTATCATATTTTTATATGCAATTTAAAAAAATTATGGATATAAAATATAGACACTTTTGTGGCAATTTTAAAACTATTTTATATCATTACTCATTGATTTAAATATAAAAAAACATGCATAACATAGCTTTTAAAATTATTTTAATATTTTAAAATAAGTTTTAACTATTTCAAGATTTTCCATTCCCAAAGTTCCTTTTTTATAACCAATATTGTTGTAAAAATATTGAAAGCAGAAGTTGGTGATACAAAGAATGAATCCCTGAGGAAAACAAGATTCAATTTCATGCATGAATGTTTATTTAAAAACTAACTTATTAAACAAGAATAGATTTTTTAAAAATAGTTCATATGTTAAAAAACAACTCAAAGGGAAAAGTGAAATGAAAGTAAATGTCTTCCCCTTAATCTGATTGTTTAAGACATGAATTAATTACTTTGCAAACATAATTTTAGTTAATGGAATCCTAAATATCCATAGGGTATAGATCCAGAAAATTATTTTTTGTTTTTAAAAAGATTTTAATGCCCTGGCTGGTAGCACAGTGGTTAAGGTGCCGGCCTGCAAACCCAAAGGTCACAGGTTCGATTCCCCAGCCAGGGCACATAACCAGGTTGCAAACCAGGTCTCCAGTCAGGTCTGTGGCTGGAGGCAGGTGAAAAGCAAGGATACATTGATGTCTCTCTCCCTCTCTGCCTCTCTCTCTTCCCCTCTTTCTAAAAATAATGAAATAAAATCTTTAAAATAAAATAAAATAAAAAGATTTTATCCATTATTTTTAGAGAGAGGGGAAGTGAGGGAGGAAGAAAGGGAGAGTTGCCTTTCACCTGCCTCCAGTTGGGGACCTGGCTGGAGACCTGTCTTGCAAATTTGGTTATATGCCCGAACAGGGAATCGAACCAGTGACCTTTGTGCTCACAGGCCCATGGTCAATCCACTGAGCCACCAGCCAAGGCCACCATCCTCTTTTTATAATTATTTTCTTAATATTGTAGTTAAGTTGTGATACTGTATTTACATGTTGCTTTGCATTATTCTGTCACTTGATGAGTTGGCTAGCTTTGTATTTTTGGGAAGATTGAAGCACTTGTACTCCTCTTCGTTGTAGTCATCACCACTTTGAGCAGAGCCCTTCAGAGTTCCTGTCCCCTCACAACTTTCTCCTGATGGGCACCCATTCTTACGTATTTTCACTAAGTCTTGCATACGTATCCTCGTAAAAAAACATGCAGTGTTATCTTATGCACAGCATGGGTAAAAGTGGATTTACAGTTGTGAGTACAGGAAACACAGATTCAGTTCTTGTATCATTACTTATTTGGCATATGAACAATGGTAAACCTACTCCTGCTCCCCTGTTGAACAGACCCAAAAACCGCGACTCCCCACACTGCAAATTCCATACTTCGGCCTCCTGGTAGGACAGTGCGAGCCAGGTTCAGCTTCCCTGCTATGTCTCCAGACAGCTGAGGAAGGCAATCTCAGACCCGCCGGAACAGTCCCCGGGCCAGCTGATGACCAGTGAGTGACTTTAGTCGATGCCAAATACAGCGAACTAATCAGCTACCATCACGTATCTATTCCTAAAAATTATTAAATGTAATAAAACGGTTGCTTCAAGCCTCTAAGTTTTGGAACATTTTATGTAACTATGTACATGTAGACTATCTCTACTGTGTGAAACATATACACACACCATTCACACTTTCTGTTTCTATACATAATATTTCACTGTAAGTACCACTTATTCAACTACAAGTCAGGCATAAAGCTGTTGTGCACATTTGCATGTATTTTTTCAAGTCAAATGTATGAGTTTCCTGCCAGTTATTCCCAAGCGCAAAGTTCAATGTTTATATCATAGAAATACTGACAACTATAGAGGATCATAGTTGGTCAGAGGGCATTTCTGACCAAAAGCAAAACACAACAAAACAAAAAAATATTTATTACATATGATAGAGTTGTTATAATGAGTTTAGAGTCATATAATTTAACATTAATATCTGGGTAAATTAAAAAATTAAACTTCAGTAATGTTATACATGGATTATGCAGAGATGTGCTTTGCCAATGTGTGTGTGTGTGTGTGTGTGTGTGTGCAGTGATATCACAGTATAACATAAATGGGAAACTTTTTCTACTATATCTGCACCACCCTTTTCCAGAACTAAATAACTAAGTAACTGGATACTATATAAAGCCTGTCACCAACCTGTTAACTTTGAGTAAAGCAAAGAAAAAAAAATCATTTGTGTCCTTTTGTGTATATGTGAAAAAGTCTGAGTGGATGCCTCATTAACATAGATTGGAATATGAATTGGATGAATATAAATCAACATGCCCTGCACCAGATCGCAGGAGGACATGATGCACTGCCAGTGCCAATAAATGATCAGGATTCTAACCTCTCTTGACTAGAATCAGATTGGAAAGGAAGACTAGAAAACAGAGAAGACACTGAGAGTGCTTTAAGGATCTGATGTGTTTTCTCTGCTTAGACATTCAGATAACATGAGCTCACGGTGCCTCATTTCTAGTCAAGCAGTAATGGAACAGGTAGAAGAAAGATGTTCATCTTCTTTAAGAATCATTTGTATGTGATTTTTGCCCTCCCTTATTTCCCATTTCCGTTTCCTTGTTTCCTGTTCTAGCTTCTGGGCCAGCCATACAGATGTGTGCTACGTAGCTTGGTATAGTAGAGATAAGTTGGTAGTTATAAAACTGTCATATAGGTGTGACTTTATATAGGTGTAACAAATTCTTCATTTACCATGCAAATAAAATTAGAAATAAAAATTATTTTTATTTCTAACTCCTTCTTGTGATGATAAAGTATTCAAATAGCAATATAATGTATATAAAGTATTAATAAAATTTCTATTCAATATTAAATCCACACATGTATTGCTTTTCTCCATTTATTGTCTCTTTCTGCTCTTACCACACAAATACAGAAGTTTAACACTCCTGAATAACCTATGGTAAAACATTTCATGAGTTGGTGTTTTTCTCTATAACTTCTTTTAACACTACATTTGAAACACTTGCAACCTATGTATAGATGAATAATTTTTTTACATAATGTCAGAAGTTTGTCATAATTCAAATTAAAAAAAAATGTTTTTTAAAGGTTTTATTTATTATTTCCAGAGAGAGAGGAAAGGAGAGAGGCAGAGAAGGAGAGAAACATCAATGTATGGTTGTCTTTCACCTGCCTCCAGCTACAGATCAGGCTGGAGACCTGGCTTGCAACCTGGTTATGTGCCGTGGCTGGGAAGCAAACCAGGGCCATTGGGTTCACAGGCCGGCGCTTTATCCACTGTGCCACCAGCCCGGGTTGTACCTAAATTTAATAGGCTAGTAACTGAAATTACTCCAGTAACCTTTAATTCATAAGAAGTATGAGATTTATTTAAAAATAATAAATAGAGCTTTCTCTTATCATAATTTCACAGTGGCTCAGAAAAGGCCTCATACAAAGCATGAAATTACTGTAGGACAACTTGTAAACCTGCTTTAGAGGTTAAGAAATTGAGACAAAAATTTCTCATTAAATTATCTATGGTCACATTTTTGGTAATAATTTTGAAAAATGTTAAAACCTATTCATAGCCATGTAAAGATCTAGAGTTTATTTACTTATTTATTTATCCAATTAATGTTTAATGGGTAGCTACCTTGTTCTTGGTCTAATAGAGCTATACAAAATTAATAAATGCAATAATTTTCTTGTTATCTTAACTTTTTAAATATCATCTTTCAAATAGAATTTTGTAATGATTAAATAAGTATCATATTACTAAGTATAAAATGCTTATTAGAGTACCTGGCACATAATATGAACTAAATATATATAGTTGTGTGTGTGTGTGTGTGTGTGTGTGTGTGTGTGTGTGTGTAGCTGGGTAATTTTAAAAATTAAAGAGAGAAAAGGAAAGATGTTTTTCACTCTTACAATTTGCAATTAAATTTTCCCCATACAATGAAAGCCCTCAGACTTCATGGAGGATTTCTGTCTTCACATAAGAATTTGAAAAACAGGCAACTTTTTTCTTCGTAGGAAAGACCGCCTAAGTAGATGCATACCATTTATTATGAATTTAGGCTGCATACCATAATCTAGTCAATTTAGTCAAATAAAAATGATGACTAAGCTGATCCATTGTTTTCATATGACATACCAAATAATAAGTTAAGGGCAAGGATTTTTCAGTTCACAATTATTGCCTTTAACATTATAAGTCACAAACAGTTGTCAATATTTTTGTTTAAGTTTTGCACACTTAATTCTGTTATAATTAAATGTACAGATGAGAGGTATTTTCTATAAATACAGTGGCATTTTTTCTTTAGATTTTCTGTGAATTTCAAGTTAACTCAAATTATAAAAATATAAAATTAATCATTTAAAATTAACCTACCATTTTATTAAATTCTAATAAGTTTTCCTTATGTGGGAAGATATAATCATGATTTATCTATATTCCTAGATGGAAAGTATAATGTAGAAAAATAAGCAGTTAAACAAATATAGTTAAAACTGATCTCATAAGTAAAGATATAATTTAGAACATGCACTGCAGTTTCCTTTTTTTAAACAACAGGAAAAAAATTACAATGAACCAGCTCTGTTTTTTTATGTTCCTTCCAAAATATTTTTTTTTTTCTGTATTTTTTTGTCAGGCTATTTTTGACTTTTCTTGATTTTTACCCTACTCTTTCCAACTATTTGGGAACTGGAATAATTTTGGTAACCTGTTTCATTTTTTTGTACGATTTTGCACAGTAAAACTGTTGGAACATTGGCAAACTTGTCTGCCGGCTAACATTGAAAACTGTCACATAAGTTGACACCCAGAGAAGATCTTGTGAGTACTCTTAGTAAGAGAAAATAGAAAGGTATGCATAATAGCATGATCAATTTCTCAAAATAATTCCTTAATTCAAGGCCTTTTATTTAGAACATTTTTCATGTCAAACATAGCTATTTAATAATTTACTTTTAATGACAATTATACTTGAGCTTGTTTCTAATGCTACACTCAAAGTGCAGTGAAATCTGGTAATATTAGTTCTTTTATAAACAATTGATGATGATGGCACAAGGGAAAAATACCTAAAATTTTGCCAAGAGGAAACTTGAGATGATAAGTGACTTTCCTAGAATTGTACATTTTATTATATTTATATTGTAACAATATAAATATAATATAGTGTGCAGTTATTGAATGAATGATAGATGTGTCATATATTACAAGGTGGACAAAATGTTTATTTTTCAAAATCCTAATAATTAAGCTAGTAAACTCCAGAATAAATAAAATTTTAATAATATTAGAATCAGTTCACTTTTCACTTTTCATAATCAAGAATTAAGCTTATTTTTTAAATTTTATTGTTGTTGTATTACATCCATCCCTTTTTTGCTCCCCTCTGTCTCCCTCCCCAACCACCCATTCCCCCCAAAGTCAATCCCACCTGTTGTCCATGTCCATGGTTCCTTTATACTAGGTTCTTAAAGAATTAAGCTTAGTAATCTGTGTTCATTTTATATAAATAGTTCTTTCTAATTACTTAGTTTTTATTTTACAACATGCTGTAATCTGCATAAATACAGAGATATTTTTCAATCTAACAAGTATAAGAAATGAGGTCAACCAGTCAATAGTGGAAGCTTTGGGTCATTGTGAGGATTATTTATTTTTACTCTAGGTTATATGGAGGAATGGGCTCATTAAGATTTTTAGGCCTTTTGGCTGTTGTTTTAAGAATTTATTTGTGCAGTGGTAGGGCAAAACTGAAAGCAGAGAGATAGAAGATGAGAGCAGTAATCCAGATGAGAGATAATAATATCGTTAACTATGATGTTAGCAATGAAAGTGATAAAAAGTGGACATGTTCTAAATATATATATATATATATATATATATATATATATATATATATATATATTTAAGATATATATTTCATTACTTTTAGAAAGAGGGGAAGGGAGAGAGGCAGAGAGGGAGAGAGACATCAATGTGTGGTTGCTTTTCACCTGCCTCCTGCCACAGGCCTGATTGGAGGCCTGGTTTGCAACCTTGTTATGTGCCCTGGCTGGGGAATTGAACCTGCGGCCTTTGGGTTCACAGGCCGGCACCTTAACCATTGTGCTACCAGCCAGGGCCTAAATATGTTTTATAAATAAAGCCAATACAGTTTTCTGCCCTGGCTGATGGCATAGTGGATCAGGTGCTGGCCTGCGAACCAAAAGGTTGCTGGTTCCATTCCCAGCCAGGGCACGTAACCAGGTTGCAAGCCATGTCTCCAACCAGATCCATGGCTGGAGGCAGGTGAAAGGCAACCATACATTGATGTCTCTCTCCCTCTCTGCCTCTCTTCCTGACCCTCTCTCTGGAAATAATAAATAAAATCTTTAAAAAAAATTTTTTTTTCTGATGGGTTGAATCATGATATGAAAGTAATTTAAAAGATAATTCCTAGCTTGAGAAATAAAGAGCTATGCATTTGTCATTCACAAAAATTAATTAAACTTCCAGTGGAGGTATGAAGCAGTTAAGAGATCAGGACTTCATCTTTGGCCATATAAGTGTTGACAGTCTACTGCATGTTTGAAGATAGTCATTGAGGTGGTGGATGGGTAGAAAGAAGGAAGGCTTGCCCAGGTGTGACCTGTGACAGGGCCAGCAGCTCCCTTGTACTTCCCTTTCTAGATGAGAATCCCATTCTGATTTGTTTCACCAAAACACACAGACTGATTTTGTGCTGTTTTGAATTTGCATAGTGGTATTTTACTTGTTAAATAGTTTTACAATAGTGTCATGAAGTAGGTAGAAAAGATAAGGAAAATGATTTATAACAGATGAGTAAATTGTTGTATATAACACATAATTTATTTGTAAATCTAGAATTAAGTTTTAAAAAGTAATGATGCTTAAAATCTCAAAAAAACCTTTCACTCTTTTAATTACATTTATACTATTTTATGTAACTGAAAAACTGTTAAAGCAATTACTATTTTGAACATACGATATTTTGAAGTAACAGGGATGGATGGAATCTGACATCATACATGTGATGCTGTTTTTTTGTTTGTTTGTTTGTTTGTTTACCTTAATCAACTTAGTGTGAAAAAAAGTGGGGGGTTTTGGAGTAGATGAGGCTATCTTATTATTCATCAAGGTAAATAAAACTCCTAGCACTAGTGAAATATGACATCTGAAATCTTAGCATTAAAAATTTTAATAAAACATGGATTCCTTAGTCTTTTGGATGATGGCTTAGCACATTTTTTTTTAATAGACATGATTAGAAATCCAGGTGCAAACACAACACATATAAGGTTTTATTTTTAAATTCTGAAATTGCATTTGCCACTTAACACTGTTATGGGTCCCTAATCAAACGGATGTAAACTAAATTTAAGAAGCAGGAGTTGTGTCAGCACATCTGGGCATGTTAGCTCCTCCACAATCTTTTCACTTTGCCTTGTTTTACTGTACTTCAGAGTTTTAATGACTACTTGTCATATTAAATTTATTGTGTTGGCATTTTGTTCTATATATCCTTCTAAGATACTACAATGAACTCTATGATAACATGTTGATTTTATGTTCCTTTAAGAAACCATAAAGAAGAAAGTATCCTTTTATCCCTAAGAAAAATTAATACATATTCAAAAGTAAACATGTGCCTCTATATAAACTGAATGAGTACTTCATTGATTTGAGAATGTCCTTAGATATTCCAGTCATATTTCTCTGTTTAGTTTCATGCTATACTTCTGCTATTAAAATTTCCAACATATGAAAGTTTGTGATTTTCTAATTCAAAGTTATTTTTATTAATGAAAATAGTTTTGTTGCTTAGTTACTTCATTTTTAAAATACCTACTTATTTTTGCATTCAAAGGCAAAATTTTCCATATTTATAACTCTGGTATAAGAAATAATTTCTCACTCTGGCTGGTGGCACAGTGGATAAGACACTGGCCTGCAAACACAAAGGTCTCTGTTTCAATTCCCCAGCCAGGGCAAATAACCAAGTTGCAGGCCAGGTCTCCAGCCAGATCCATGGCTGGAGGCAGGTGAAAGGCAACCATACATTGATGTTTCTCTCCCTCTTTACCTCTCTCCCTTCTTCTCTCTCTGGAAATAATAAATAAAGTCTTAAAACAAAGAAATGATTTCTCTTAATCTCTGGTATTAGAAATTAATATAAGATATATTATATAGAGAAAAATTTATTCTGTATAATAGTTAACACACAAGTAAATATTAAATATATCATATAGTTTTCGGTCAAAGGCACAAAACATGGCTAAATATAAGGATTTCACATTAATATATTTACTTTTATATTCCATTGGACATTATTTTAAATGGAATTAACATCAACTGCCCTATATGTTAAGTAAGGGTGGATTGAAACCTATACATATGGCTTACTAATCAGTTGGCAATAAATCAGTTGAGGATAATTACCCCTAAGATACCAAAACATAAGGAAATACTATTTTTTTCTCTACATCTTTCAAGTTCATATAAGATATGATTTTCTGGGACAGGAGAAATGAGCTGTTCTCACTCAGTGGGAGGTTCAGGTAACTTTATTTCAAAAAGGAAAAATGAAAGTGCGTAGTATTGGAAGCATGATCCTGAAACTGAAAGACAAGATCTCTAAAGCTGAGAAATTCAGGTGGCATAATGTCTCTATGCATTAACTTCAGAAAAATTCATCCTGCCTAATAGCAGCTACAGAGAATATATGCTTCCACAAAGAAAAGAAAATGGTAGAAAAATAAAGACTTCTAAAAGGATCATTTTTAGTTTCTATATTAGATGATAAAGATACAGTGGCAAACTGGTTCTTAGTAAATATTTAAAAGGCTATGAACTACCTTAATTGAAAATAATATTCTAATATAACCAATCATCAAAAGCAAACTTGATCCCTATCAAAACTATTTTTACACCCACATACCAATACTTCCTTTCACATTCATATAAACATGCACAGAAACATCTCAGGTAAAAGTCAATCCATCAGCATATGACTGGTCATATACATACAGGACTTACACATAGAGAAAAATATAAACTGATAATAGAAAGCAGGATATCATTTTAATTAAGCCATGTATGTAGAGCAGAACATAGGGATGTTTGTCTGATTCTTATTTTTAAAACATCAAAGTAAGTAAAATGATGAAGGTGAAAGATAAAATTGAGCATTTTCTTTCCTTCCCTTGATAAATTTTATATTATGCTAAAAAATAATGAGAACTTTCCAAAGTCTGATATTTTGAATGATTTACATTTTCTTATAATATCAATTACATACATTTTCCTCCTAAATGATGTTTGATTTTGATTGGTTTAGCCTGATATGTCAGAGTAGTTGATGCTCACAAATTGGTGGGGTAAAACAACAGAAATAAACAATTCAGAGGCTTTAACATGCACTGTGTTCTGAGCTGCATGAGGAATTTGCCCACCATCTTGCTCCATCCCACCTGGAATGTGGATTTTCTCTTTGTTCAGAGTTCATGGTCTATGCTATCAGCGGTACCTGTATTCAGAACTATGTAATGCCTTTCAAAGTATTTAAGAATAAAGAATTAATTAGGGTAAAGCATTGATGTCTTAAACCACCACAAGGATTGAATACTTTTGCTAGAAAAGTGTTACCAAATTGATGATGAAGTTTATTTTGTGAACCAATAAATATAAATCCATGGTTTAAATGTTTGAAAATTATACATAAAAGGTGATAAAATGGCTTAAGCAATACCCATGAGTTTTCTTAATTCAGCTTATTCGAGCATTCATTTAACATCTCCTACTCTCATTGACCTACCTCTCAGTAGTCAATGTTTTATTTCAAAAGGTTAGAAAAAAATAGGAATAATATAAAGATAATGCTGCAATGAACATAAGGGTTAGAGTTTCAAATTAGTATTCTATGCTTCTTCAGAAAAATTCCTAGAAGTGGAATCACTAGGTCATAAGGCAATTCTACCATTTTTTTGAGGTATTTCCCCATACTGTTTTCAACAGTGGTTGTACCAGTCTGCATTCCCAACAACAGTGCAAAAAGGTTCCTCTTTCTGCATATCCTCAACAGCATTTGTTGTTTGTTGGCTTATTGATGATAGCTATTCTGACAGATGTGAAGTGGCATCTCATTGTAGTTTTAGTTTGCATTTCTCTGATGATGAGTTGCAATGAGCATCTTTTCATATGTTTATTGGCCATCTGTATGTCCTCTTTGAAGAAGTGTCTGTTCAGGCCCTCTACCCATTTATACTTTTATTTTTTGTATTGAGTTTTATAAGTTCTTTATAAATTTTGGATATTAACCCTTTATCAGGTGTACCAGTGAATATGGTTCCCCATTCAGTGGGTTATCTTTTTATTTTGTCAATGGTTTCCTTTGCTGTGCAGGGTTATTTACAATAACCAAGAGTGGGAAGCAGCCCAATCCCCATCAGTGAATGAGTGGATAAATTAGCATTGGTACAGTGACCTAATGGAACACTACTTGGCTGTAAAAAAGAAGACAATTTTACCCTTTGTGACAGTATGGATGGACCTAGAGAACATTATAATAAGTGAAATGAGCCAATCAGAGGAAGACAAATACCATATGGTTTCACTCACATGTGGAATCTAAGGAACATACTAAACTAACCAGCGAAATAAAGACAGACTCATAGACAGAGAGCAGGCTGATGGCTCTGGTGGGCCATGTTAGGGGTGGAGAGGTTGAGCAAATAGGAAAAAGAACTCACGGACCCAAACAGTGCAGTGACTGTGGAGGAGATGGGGGTGAGTGGAGGTGGAAGAGGGTGTAAGGGGGATAAATGTTAATCAAAAATACAATAAAAATAAATTATTTAAATTAAAAAAATTATAATATGAAGATATATAAAGGAGCAGAGGCTGGGGTATTTCCTGGAACAAGTCATCCCCGATCCCCAGCGTAAGCATTCAGTAGAAGAGGATTTAATGAAAAAATGAGTTTAGAAAACAGGGATTAAACCAGGTGGATCTTTCTGCATGAATGCTTTGTCAGGTTCTCAAAAGAAAAGAAGCAGCAACTACCCCGTACTGCCCCATCAGTGTTGCATTTACTGAGGGTGCAGAAACTAAATGTCATTTACCAGCCATTAAACAGAATGCTTTTCTGGGTATCTATAAAGAGCTAGTGCAGGCAGTGAAATCCAAACTCAAGAATAGTTTTATAGTCAACTTTCATTGAGCCATATGTAGAGTTAAACATCAGTGATTCCACTTAATATGCATTGGTTTGATATATTGAAATCATTCAGACTCTACATGCAAAAGAAACAATACTACATATGATTTATGTTTTTTATATTGTTAATACAAAATCTTAACCTCATTTTGAAATATTATATCTTGACTTTATTTTATATAGTCAATGAAGTTCTGGGAATTGGATATTAGACAAACTAGGAAAACAAAAGAAATAGGAAAAGTAAAATATTTGATTTGAATAGCAAGTCGTAATTTTAAAGCATTTTTGAAATGTTAGTTTTGCCATCCCATTTTTTAGGGAGGAAATCAAGACTCAGAAATAGAATTATTTAAATGTAGTAAGTTTCTATTTTTTATTGTTGTTTTTTATGTGGAAAATGTCATAATTACTCATTTGGTCATTTTCTTTTAATGTAATATAAGCAAGCTTGATTAGAGTAGTTTTTCTTTTACTTCTTTACTTCATTTTTTTTTACCTTTTAAAACTTCACATAATATTTTCTCCTATTAACTATTTAGCATACAATAAACATTTTTTTAATAAATGAAAAATTTAATAATCTCCATTTGGCATTTTATTTCTTAATTTTAACCTGTACTATGTAGGTTTACCCTCTTTTACCCTCTTTTTGCTCTAGCACTTTAAATTTCTCTCTAAATACTTTAACAATGATAACATCATTGACTACTTTAAAATTTCCAAATATTTAGTTATTTAAAGACATGTCATATACATTTTAAATGTTAGACAAATAACAGTGTCTTTTATACAAATAATACATGTTTTCACATCCGATCTTATTGACAATCAATGGAAGAAATGATATATCAGAGATGGGCTGAAATCACAAACACAACTCCTTATCTCTAGAGTCTACTTTCTGTTTATGTCCTTGGACAAATACTTATTTGAGCTTCAGATTTCTCATCTGTGACTAACCAAATATATGTATCTTTGGGGTTTGCCTATCTCAAAGAGACTAATAGGATTGAGAGTTAATGTTAATTTATTTAGAACAAAACACACTTGCATAATGCTCAGTGCCAACACTATCAATCAATCAATCTATCTATCTGTATAACTTCATTGAAACTAAAAGTCTCATGAAGTCTTTTCATTATTATATATGTTTGCAGATTATAAAATGACTACATAAACGTATATGTATATTGCTCAAGATTACACAGATTATAGATTTCCAAGAGATGATTTGGATCCAGGCAGTCCATATTCTTAGCTCAAACTCTTAATAAAATTGTATTGCCTCTATAACTAGATCTATTAATATTACGTCTACTTCTACAAATAACTGTGGAATAATGTAATGATCAGCACCAAAAGATTGATGTACTGACTTCATAGATTGCATAAGAAAGTAATGTTGGAAATTTTACATTTTCCATGAAACAGTAAAATGAAATGATCTCAATATTTCAACATAAGTGAAATAAAAACATACTGTAATGATAGATCATATCATCTTATTAACATTGCTAGAATTCCATTTTCCTCCTCCTTTAACTTTTCATGCTCTTATTGAAAAAGTGCCTATAATAATAAAACAGAGAACACCCACAGAAGAAACTCATGATGGTATTTTTCTGCAGTTTTACACTGATATCTACTGTTTCCTCTATGCCAAATGTAACTAGGTCAAGTTTGATTATGTGATCCACTTTAGCATTGGAAACAAAGAAAGTCAACTGCTAAATTAGGTCAGTGTTCATTCCTAAGCAAGACTGACAGAAGCTAAAATAGTTGTAAAGATCAAGAGATTATAGGTTTAGATTTTAGCTTTTCTATGAGTGGACAACACTTTGCAACTAAAATTCCTCTGTATTTGAGACACAATTTTCAAATCATATATGTTTGACAACATTTTCTTTTAATTTTATTCCTCAAAGAGGAAATCTCAGATTTTCAGCTTTATGTACTAATAAGATTAACACATGAAAATACATTGCTTATATACTGACTGGCAACAAGAAAGCACCTTATTGTACTAAGGAAACAATAATTTATTTCAAAAGAAGAACATATTGTATTTGTAAAGTAAATATTGTTTAACATAATTACAATAACTGAGGTTATATTTTATTATGGGAAACCTTCAATAGCATTTTCAAACTACCAAAGCACTATTCTAAAGAAATCAATTTTATTCAGATGTCGTAAGTGTTAATCCTTATCCTTGTCTAATACTTTAAGCAAGGATAGCTAATCTGGATTTATGGCATCTGAATAATGTCCTATATTTAAACATGATGCAATCTCTTATTCCTTCTATTTGACATACTTATTTCCTTTTTCTTTTGCTCTCAGCTGTCTTTGTTTGCCTTCCTATAAATTCCAGTAATGCAGCCAAATAACAAGAAAATCAGTGAAAGCGGTTAAATAACTAATACCACAGTGAATTAAATCATGGTGGTATCATCAGGGAGCATTCATCAGAAAGGCCAGCACTGGAATTTTTTTAACTTTAATTCTGACATTTACTTAAGAAACTACTGAAGCATGATGCAGTAAACACTTTTCCTAAATATGATGAATAAAAGTTTAAAAATCAGTGAATACTATTTAGCGATACCATTATTTTAGTTCTATTTTGCACAGATTCTGAGCTATATATTTTTAAAGGGCTATTAAACTTTTAGAAAGTTAGTATCACAATTACTTTAGTTTAAACTGACTAGAACAATGAAGAGACATCACAGTGTAATATTTTAAGGCCCTTTAAGTTAATGTCTAAATATTTTCAGATTTCCATTTAATATTGGAGGTGAGGACGCTTTCTACTTTCTCCTCAACAGCATTTAGTTATTTCATAATTTTTTAAATCTAAAAGTGTTTTACATTATAAATTTATTTTATATATGTTTAAAATTTCATTCATTTATCTGTACAGAGGGCAAAGGAGAGAGAAAGATGGGGAGAAAGACATGACCCGAACTGGGGACCCGACCTGCAACCCAGCCATGCTCCCCACCTGGGAATCTAGCCAGCAACTCTGGTTTGCAGGCTGGCACTCAATCCACTGGAACACATCAGCTAGGGCTAGGTTATAAACTTAAATCCTCTTCTGTCTAACTTCTTACAGTTCCTTGTATATAGTACAGCAATTTTAAATATTTCAAAAGTACTTAAACAAAGGCCACATAATTTCACTTATATGTGGAATCTAAAATATAACATAACAACAATAAAATTTTTTAATGATATAAAATATAACAAAAACGAATAAGTAAAGCAGACCCATAGACATAAAAAATGAGATGATAGTTACCAAAGTGGAGAAGGATAGGAGATGAGTGAAATAAAAACAAATACAAAAAGACATCTGATCAAAAAAGTCATATACCTCCTGCTACGTTCAAATTAAGGGAGTTGGTACATTATTAACTGTAACATAACATTATAACTTGATTGGAATTTTTTCCATTCTGTAATTACCCTCCTTCCAATTCAACTAGGAAATATTAGTCATTCACAGTCCTTGGAGATAGAGGTAAGAAATAACCTCCACTATATGTAGAGTCTGTGAGCTGTCTATTAAATTAGAGATCTTACACAACTGCAAATTCCTTAATGCTTCTTTGATATTTTATTTTTCTTTCCTGATCTCAAAATAATAATTTTTAACCTTTAGAACTTAGACCTATGTAGAAGTAGCTTGTGGTGTTAGGCAATGTCTTTCATAAAAAATTAACAAACAAAATCAGTTTAGATCAAAATAAACTTAAGAAGTCCAAAACACTGAGATAATTTAGGAGACAAGTGATAAATTCAATAACAAAATAGTTAATATGCATTAACACAAAATTGTATTTTTTTATACTTTATAACATCCAATTATGGCATATTAATCTGTTATGAATATTTGGATTTCTTTTTTGCTTCAATATTAAAACAATATTTGCCTAAACTCATACTAAGAAGATGTAGGCTGTACACCCAACTAAAAAAGAAATTGCAAGGCAAGGACAGAGTATGTCTTTACTATAAGCAGCAATATCATTAATGATTAACTGAAATGGAAGCATTTAAAAATACATGAATCAATCTCAACTCTTTTTGATGGAAAGCAGTGTGTGTTTACGTGTGGGTATGTGTGCACACACACATGTCACAAGCATTCCTCCAAATGGATGGTTCCACTCTTATCCTTAGAAATAATGTTTGTCACATGAAATTTCATATAAAAATATTTGATAAATACAGACATGAGAATTCACACACACTTTTTTTATTTTCTATCAAATGTTCAGCAATAGGCTACATCACAGAAGATAGATGACAAATTTTTTCTGCATCTATATTGCTTTTTAATATGCTAACTTTCCTAATGTTATTTCTAAAACTATCCATAGTTAGTTACATTTCATTTCATTTACAGTTGTATAATTAATATGCTTGTATAGTAATTTTAAGGTTTCTGCATTGCCATTTATGTCCTTTGGTATCATTGTCACAAAATATATATTAATTAAATCATCTGTGTTCATAATATCAGCATAATGTTCTCTGAACCAGCTTTTATCTTAGTTTTAGAAATATTTTAATTATATATAAACTTTTCTCAATAGCTTTTTGGGTGCTAACTCTCTGTATGCAATTTCTAATTAATTCCATTACTAAATTCCATATGGCTAATGTAGAAGATGTGCATTTTTCTTGGTAAATGCATTAAGGGATAACTCATTATTAATATATATTAATTTGCCAAGTATTAAAATGGCACTACTGTATATTATAGTCCAAGCACAGATTTAAGTACATGTATACCATCAACTTTTAACCTTTTTAATCTCATTGCATAGAAAAAAAATACTTTTTGTTTATCTCACAAAAATATAGGTATAATTTTTTTCAAGATTTTATTATTATTTTTAGAAAGAGGGGAAGGGAGAGAGGCAGAGAGGGAGAGAGACAGCAATGTGTGATTGCCTTTTGCCTGCCTCCAGCTACGGACCTGCTGGAGACCTGGCTTGCAGCCTGGTTATGTGCCCTGGCTAGGGAATCGGACCAGCAACCTTTGGGTTCTCAGGCCAGTGCCTTATCCACTGTGCTACCAGCCAGGGCAAAGTTGTGCATTTTTAACAGACTAAAATAGAGTGGCCGGGAGCTGGAGAATGCTGGTGTTTCCATGCACAGTTTTTCATGTTTCCATGCACATGCACTTGGAGCAAGGGCTGTCTTACATATACATTGGGGCAAAGGAGGCTCTATGCCAAAAGGTTAAACAGGGGTGATGTCAGCCTGCTCAAATCTGCTAAGTCAGTTACCTCTGGATTTCAGTGTTCTGGATATTCTGGAGAAAATATTAACTCCAAGGCTGACTCCTAGGTTGACCCCATCTGAAGGTCCAGCCATATATAGACAGGGGACTTCCTTCTCCTGACAGCGCCCGGCCACTGCAGAAGCAGAAGAGTGGGTGTGGGAATACCCGTACTCTCTACTGTCCTTAACCCTGCTGCTGCAATAAAGCATGCAAAACCTCCTGAAGGCTCTGCACAATTTCTTCACCCCCAGACCAGGGTTCTCCCCAAAATCATTCATCATTTAGTGGTTTCAAACCCAACAAGCTCAGACCTGACACTGACCAAATCCTGCTTACAACAAATTCTGGTTAAAAAAATTTATTTGTGGTGATGGTGGGGGGTTTACACACATTAATTTGCTATTCTTTATTTCCGCTTTCATGCTTCAATAGTAAAACTGAGTAGTGGCCAAAAATGAACATATATCCCTCAAAACTTAACATGTTTACCAGCTGGTTCTTTAAAAGAAAAGCCTGTAGAACTCTGAGTTTTAAATGAATTCCAACTTTTAAAATAAGGCAATATTCTAGAGCATTGAAAAATATTCATTCCCTTTCAAGCCCTAAATGAAGTTTTGCTTTTTTTCTTATATTCTTTGATCAGTGATGCTGTTTAGAAGAGTTTAATTGGTATACAATACAGATGTATGTTTTCAATGACTTTTTAAATTACAACAGTTAACATTTTGTTACCCCTATTTTCAATCATTTTATTCTTATTTTGCTTTATTTTGATAACACTGTAGTTTTATTATAGTTATTGTGTATATATGCTTTGACTTGCTTTATGAGTTTGTATTTCAAACAATAATAATGAATTCAGTGTATATCAAATTCATGTACAGTAATAAGAAATTGTTTATCAATTTTTTAGTCTGTTAAAAATGCACAATTTTGCCCTGGCTGGTGGCACAGTGGGTAAGGTGCCAGCCTGAGAACCCAAAGGTCACTGGTTTAATTCTCCAACCAGGGCACATAACCAAGTTGCAAGCCAGGTCTCCAGCCAGGTCCATAGCTGGAGGCAGGTGAAAGGCAATCATACATTGCTGTCTCTCTCCCTCTCTGCCTTTCTCCCTTCCCCTCTCTCTAAAAATAATAAATAAAATATTTTTAAAAATGCACAAATGTAATATTATCTTTTTATTCAGACCAGTTGGAAGAATGGCAAACAGAAAAAATTGTACAAATTTTCACATGCCATAAAGGCATAAAGGAAGGGTACATTAGCTTCTGTAGGAACATATAAGTGCACATGTACATACTTATACAACACACATCATGCAGAAAGGCTTGTGAGAATCCTTTGAGAATACCTTACTGTTGGAGGTATTATTGTAACTAAAAGAAATAAGTACTTTTTGGAAAACTCTTGGTCATTCACCAATAATATAACTTTTTAATATTCATAATCTCAAATATTAATATAATTGAACTAATTTACTATAGTTGTAATTCCCCTGTAATTTCAAAACTGATGATTACATGTAAAAAAATAGAACCAGTTGGTTATGGAAAATTCAAGAGGAAATAAATGTTTCCCAAAAATACTAAAGTTTACCCTGAAGTTATTTTTTGTTCATAGTAAATATCCAAATCAAGGCATACTTATTTTGGGTGAGGTTTCCCAAGAAAAATCATGGTGGACAGAATCTTTTTTTTTAATTATCAACTGGTATGTAAATATATAATACATATATTCACATATTTTTCTGAATAATAGTCAAATTATAGGAAAGAAATATATATATTCTTAATTCTTATTACTGTATCACTTATTTGTATATGTAAAGCAATTTTTGAATGTGTGTTTATATATACTATAGTATAGACATATATCTATGTATATATGTATATACTGTGTATATATGTATATTATATATATATATATAATATCTGTTAAAGGATTGGATATTTAAAACCTGAATAGTATGGTTAAGGTAAAGAAAAGAGCATTAATATTTAATAAGTTATAACATTTAATAATTTCTAATTTATTTTACAAAAATGTCTGTGGCTTAAATTGTGTTTACCTGAATTATAGCCCTCATGTAATAATGTTTTCATTGTTTTAAAATCATACTTATTTATATTTGGAGAGAGGGGAAGGGAGGGAGAAAAAGAGGGAGAGAAACATCAGTTGGTTGCCTCTTGCATGCCCCTAATTGGGCATGTGCCCTGACTGGAAGGACAGCAGCATTCAATCCTCTGGGCCACACCAGCTAGGGCAGAAGTAGCCATGTTTGTAAAAGAAAGTAGCATTGTATTTGAATGTGTGGTTTAGAAAGGAGCAGAAAGTTTCTTAATGTCTTTTGAAAGACTGCCCTCAGTGTCCTTCCATATTTGAAAGTCAAAATAAATGATACTTCTGAACTTAACATTCAGCTTCATTTTGTCAAGCTAAAAGAGATAATACCTCCACCTAAGCCTATCTTCTCACCTCCCTCAACCAATCCCTGTACCACTGTTCATGTTCATGGGACATGCATAGATGTTCTGGCTAACCCTTCACCATCTTTCATCCAGTCATCCCTTCCACCCTTGACAAATTGTTAGTCTGTTCCTTGTAACTATGCTTCTATTTCATTAATTAGTTTATTGTGTTCATTAGATTCCACGTATAAGTGAGATCATATAGTATTTGTATTTCACTGACTGGTTTTTGAATGACCAGGTTGTGTTTTAAAGACATTAATTATTTTCAAGACTATTATGATTATATGAACCTTCCTTTATTAATTTACTTTGAAAATTTTTAATTGACAAAAAAAATATCAATTTTTGAATTTATACATAAGTGATAGAGTAATGAAAATAAAGAATACATACTTCTATAGTATGATTATCCTTCAGAAAAATATTTGATCATTTCTCTATCTTCATGCTGAAAATTCATAGTTAATAAAATCATTTTATTTATTTTTTAAATAAAAAACTAAAAAAATTAACTATTTTAAAGTAATTTTGCTATATATTTATGGGCTGGGGAATACATTGAAATTATGCAGGTTCATTTTATTTTACAGAGAATCATAGACTCATTGTGAAGTTAAAAGTTTTTCTAGACTGTGGCCTTTTGGGATTTTTTTTTTTTAATTCTTTCTGGTTTTGTTTTTTTTTTTAAGATTTTATTTATTATTTCCAGAGATAGAGGGAGAGAGGCAGAGAGGGGAAGAGACATTGCATAATTAAGTATTTGACCGAACCAAACACTCTTGTGGCTGTTTTATGCACACATTCTTTTGTGGTTACTTCAATAATTTTGAAAGAGAGAGAGAAACAAGGGAAAATAGAAAAAGAAAAATGTCAACAATATTAAAAATGAAGAATAAAATATACTGGTATGGTATGCATGTTTGATATTTTAAAAGACAACTCGTTGGCACCAAGAAGAGGAATTCCATAATAAGAAAATCTAGTGTTGATTTAGAACATTTGGCTTTTGGAAGATATCAGTTCAGTTTAATTGTAGCTTTAGCTATTGTAGCACATTGAAATTAACTTGTTTAGTAAAACCATTAGGATAATTGCAGATTTATATTATATACTTTAAAGCTAAATGCCTGTGTCCCATCTTACTGCCTTTAAATTATTATAGTTTTACACTACTTTTCTCCTCCATAAACTTTAGTTCAGTCCAGAGAATGCAGATCTCTCTCTCTTTTTTTTTTTTTTAATTAAAAAGAAAACATTAAAGGAAAGTGTTTTGGATGTATAAAACACTTTATTTATGTAAAAAATAACAGGGCCTTCAGGTTAATTTGTTAATATTATGAATCCTCTAAGGCACCATTAAATTTATGTTCAAATATATGTCTTTTACAAGAATTACATTAGCTCACTAGCTTTATAGCCTTAAATGCTCTATTTCCAGTGTCTAACTTTGTGAATTAAGTACGTATGTGGCTCTTTGCTTCTCTCTTAAACTGTATTGTTTACCAACATCATTCTTTTCATGAAATAAAATATTGTAAAGTTCTTATTTGGCTTCTTGTGTGAAATGCAACAGTTTTTGCATTATAAAAATTAAATTGTCTTAACGAGGACATATTTTTAGAAATTATTATGCCATTTTCCAGAATGCAATGGTTAAAATCCATGCACCACTAAAAACATGTAGCTGAAAAACAAATGATGCAAAATTGAATACAATAGTATCACGCACAAGAATATTCAGGTTAACGTTAATGTTATCCATTTTTAAAGTGTGTGTGTGTGTGTGTGAGAGAAAGAGAGAACGAATAGTATTAAATGTTTAATTTTAAGTAAGTAAATAGACTGGGTTTGAGTGTTTCAATTCGTATCTAAAACAAAACAATAATAAGAAAGGACATTTGTTTTATGAAATGCGATACTCCATCCCTTACATAATTTAAATGTTATGACATACCATATGAATAAATGATGTATACTGCAGTTTTAGTCACTCAGTTTTAAATTTGACATATTGAATTTTAAAGCAATTATAATATAAATTAACACTGCAAAATCAGAATAGTTTGTTAGGCACAATATTTATTTTTCATAATCTTTAAATCAATTGTTTCTTTTAATTGTTTCTTCTCTTAATAATATTTGATCATGGCCTGGATGATGACTTCATGCAATAATTTAGGGCTTCAGTATACCATCTGGATCATATTTCGAATGGGGTGTTTGTGGGTCTTCCATAGATTGTTTAGATTGTAGAATAGCTAAAATCATAGACAAATATGAAGCGTAGAGTATAGTATTCAGGAAAAGCCAGTTGTTGTTCTCAAAACATGTTAATTGACTCCTTCAGTCTACTTAATTTTATTACATTTTTATTTTGTTCTTTTAGATAATGCAAGATAACATTTTGTTCCTTACATCTATTGTCTCATTTACAAGTCAGTTTTCTCTGTTACCGCTCCTTTAAAAGCAACAGTTTTCCCTTTGACTTATTTAAAAATATTTTGTGTTTCAATAGTTCTTTATTTTTTCCTAATATTTCCCATTACCATTTATACCCCTTATATTCCCCTTGCAATCACCATACAATTATCTCTGTCCATATGTTCTTTTTCCTTTTTCCTTGATCCCTCCAGTCTCTAACCCCAAGATAGCTGTCATCTTGCTCTCTATGAGTTTGTCTGTATGTTGCTTATAAATTTTATTATTTTATTTGTTTAAATATTTTATTCATTATTTTTAGAGAGAAGGGCAGGGAGGCAGGAAGAAAGGGAGAGAGGCATCAACGAATGGTTGCTTTCACCTACCACCTCCAGCTTCGGACCTGGCTGGACACCTGGCTTGCAACCTGGTTATGTGCCCTGACTGGGAATCAAACCAGCAACCTTTGGGTTTGCAGGCCAGGACCTTATCCACTGTGCCATTGGCTAGGGCTATGCTTGTAAATTTTAAAACCATACACATATATACATTCTTGCAGGGTCATATTAGAAAGTAAATATAAGTCAGAGGTCTAGAGAAGCAATGAATCAATTTACTAGAAGAGACTGGGACCCTTTTGGAGGGAGGATAGTTCTATCATTTTTTTTCAGAGTGTCTGTGACCAATATGCAAAACAGGAGAAAATGATACGAATTGGAAACTCACAGGAAAGAAGTGAGAAACAAGCTATAGAAAAAGATCTAGGGAAATCAGGAATTGGTCTAGTCTCTGCTGCATCTGAAGCCACATGTGAGTTTTTGTCCTGGGTAACTTGGAGGAATTGAGATCAGCCTGGCTTGACCTGTTTCCTCCCTCCATGGGTTTACAGGTGAGTACAGTAAAAGGGCAGGCCTGTCATCCTACACCACGTAGGGTGAGGTGTCATGAGAAACATCAAGATTAAGGACACTGTAAGTTCAATTTGAGAATATTTCAGAGGCAACCGTGGAAGAGACGGCATTTAAGCATTAGTTAAGGCTGACATATGATTTCACTTTTATGTAGCATCCAAAGAACAATATAAACAAACCAACAAATGACAGACTCACATATACAAACAACAGACTGATGGTTGCTAGATGGGAGAGGGTGCTGGGAAATAAGTGGAAAAGGTAAAATGATGAAGCACAGATTGGTAGCTACAGAACAGTCATGGGGATGTAAAGTACAGCACAGGAAATAGAGTAACTAATATAATAACTACACATGGTGCTCAGTTGGGGGTCTAAATACTGGGCAAACACTTTGTAAATTATATGATTGTCTATCAACTATGCTGGGTGCCTGAAACTAATACAAAATAATACGACTGTAAGCTGTAATTTAAAAAATTAAAAGATTTTAAAAATAAAGGATGGGTAAGGTTTAAACATGCATAAATATTGTATAAGTTACAGTACTGAGGGTTACAATAGAGCACATGCTGACAAATTGCCAAAAGGAAGACAGTCTTTTGCAGGGAGTTGGGCAGGTGACTGAAATAGGAACAGGGTAAAGGGGGATAAATGGTAATCAAATAAATACACTAAAAAGACAACCACAACCACAAAATAAACACCACATTTTCTAATCAAATAAGAACTTTTAAGGCTCTTTCTCTTTCCTGTAACTATTTTTCCAATGTACCCTTTTATTGTGTAGTTCTTGCTTCTTTTTAATACCTGCTTTTAGAGCCGCAATTTAAGTAATTTTCTTAAAATATTCTTGTCTCATTTGGATCACTCTTTCGGATAATTTTTGTCCAGATGGATATGTTTTATAAAACTGATGTTTATTTTAATATTACTCTCTCATTCTCTGACTGCTCAGGGCTACGATCAATGATGAGGATAACTTTATTGACCCTCCAACCTATCCCAAACACTTTTTTAGATTCCCCACGTTACGGAAAATTAAATTCTAGAAAAACAAAAAGGCAAGAAGGTATGAATTTTTAACCCTAGTCTGCAGATGAGACCAGAGAGCTTCAAAAAAAAGTATTTTCCTGAATACCTGAGTCAAGTCTTTCTGGTGCCAAAGTCCCTGATTTCTCCACAGCCAGGCACTATGCACATGGCCACAGGTCCACTAGGACTATATTGAGAGACTATGGCTTAAATTTTGGCCTTTCCAAAATATGCCAGTCTGACAAGAATTTAACGCTGCAGGTATTCACAGCATGTCTCTATATTGAATAAAGATAGTAAGAAGTGAATCTACTTTTACATATTACTCTGTGAACATCCGATGATCAATATGCCACAGTACTGTTTTTATAAGGAAAATTGGAATCTATTAATTAAATTCACACTTTGCTCTGGAGAGAAAAGTCAAAATGATGAAATTGATGGCCCAGCAAGTAATTTTTTGTTCTCTCTCTTTTTTTCCCCCAGAGCAGTTCGTATTGTAATATATGTCCTTGGAAAAACTATGTGTTCAATATTTAGTCTATTTAATATTTTAACTCTGAGTTATTGTTCACTGAGGCAGAAATTTGGATACCAAAGTCATGCAGCTAAATCCTATTAGAAGGTTAAAGAATCTACTTAAAATTTCAGAATGTTGATCTAGGCCATTTGTAGTGAATTGCAATGAAGCAGAAAATGCATTTTAGAGTTTCCTGTATTCAAGATAATGGAATTAGTTTGCTCAAGAATAAAAATGTAATTTAAATACAATATTTTACATCACCTAAGATCTCACTCTGTTTTAGACTCGGATTACAAAATGCTTATCTCTGAAATTTTACTGTGACTGACATTTTACTAACTACAAAGGAGTATTGCCCAGTTTTATAATTACACATCCTACCTCCTACACCTTCTCTCCATTTCCGTGGAACTGGGTTTCCTTTTTTGTTATTTTTCTGACATCTGACTGGAAGACACTACTTCACCGCAGGCTGATGTGGCCCTGCAATGCTGGGATAGTTGTCATGTATTTACAGCTCTACTTGGACTACTTTGTTTCTGGTTAATTTTCTTAGTTCACCTGTTTCCATGTTGTTCATGACATCATCTCAGCTGAACCCACAGGTGATGTGCATTAAGTTCATTTTCCCATATACACGTGAAGTGAAACGAAGGGAAAAGACACTGCAACCATGAGAGGCTGGAGAATTGCTGGTTGTGGAACTCCAAGGTTAAAATTCGGAATTGTTTTCAGAGCTGGGTAGAAGGGATTTTTAGATACCAATTGTAGCTCCATTTTAGAGGTAATCCATCTCTAATCCATCCTTGTACTCTCAAGCATAATTCCACAGCACAATAAATCAGCACTATTATGCTTAAGCAGCATTAAAAACAATAATGAAAGCCCTGACTGGTAGCACAGTGGTTAAGGCACCGGCCTGCGAACCCAAAGGTCACAGGTTCGATTCCCCAGCCAGGGCACATAACCAGGTTGCAAGCCAGGTCTCCGGTCAGGTTTGTGGCTGGAGGCAGGTGAAACGCAACCATACATTGATGTCTCTCTCCCTCTCTGCCTCTCTCCCTTCCCCTCTTTCTAAAAATAATGAAATAAAATCTTTAAAAAAAAAAACAATAATGAAACCAAATATCATAATGTAAACTGAAACCTGAGAAGAGTTTTTATGTATTTTGAGATATTATCTGAAAAGGACATTAAAAGTTTGACTGGCAGTTATTATGTCATCTCATCAATCCATAAATTTGTATGGAGCCTCCTTTGTCATCATTTATATGGACCATCTCTAATTAACCTCCACTTACGAATCCACTTTGTCACTAGGTGCACCTCACATCCAGTGAGGTAAACTAAGTTTTATTTTTATTTATTTATTTTTAAAAAGATTTTATTTCTTTATTTTTAGAGAGAGGGGAAGGGAGAGAGAGAAATATCAGTGTATGATTGCCTTTCACTTGCCTCCAGCTACAGACTTGGCAGGAAGCCTGGCTTGCAACCTAGTTATGAGCCCTGGCTGGGAATCGAACCAGTGACCTTTGGGTTGGCAGGCCAGCACCATTCCACTGAGCCACCAGCCAGGGCTGGAAGCTTTATTTATTTAAACACATTTATACTGTGTGTACAGGTACAATATTAACAGAGAGTTACACAGGTTAACAACAACAATAAAAATAATCTATTATTTTTAGAATTGTCTGGACTAATTCTATGACTTAGTAGGATGTTTGGATAGATTTTACTCAATGGGTTTTTGTTTTTACATTGCCTGATGATGCTGCTTCTTATAATTGCTCATATATAGACTGTGTGAATGTATTTTAACCTCCACCTTTTCAGACTCTTTTCTGTGTTTATCTTGAACTGAAACTGTGTACTCCATCTAGGCTACACCTACATTAACATGATTTGCTCTCTAGCTCACTGTCTTTACAAGTACAATTCTAGTATTCTCATCCACATGATTTATGACTTTCCTATTCTGGGAAACTCTTGCTCAGGTAGATAAGTTGTTTATTTTATTGCTCACTTCAGGAACTTCCCAAAACACCATTTAAATAAATGTCAGACTGTTTAACTTTCCCACATATAGTATAATGTGATTAACTCTAAAGTGGTTCAAACCTTATCAAGTCGTTTAAGAATTATTTTTGGAAAGCCAGGATTTGACAACCTTGGAGGTCCACAGAGAACCAGTCAAGCTTTCTTTATCACTGAAGCTCAGCCTTAATTCAGAAATAGCACTTTCCTCTCCAAGCTCTTGGACATCTGTCTTGGGTGTCTCTCAGAACATTGTGACTACAGTTCATTAATTTTTTTTTGGATCTGAGATTTTTTGTATCAGAGCTCCAAAAAATACTAAAATACTAAGTGAATTTTGTATCTTTTAGTGAAAAAAAAAATTTAAAGTTTGCATTTAACAAATACCCATTACAAAAAAATAAGTTGATGATCAGATCAGACCTGAAAACATCTATTCTTTGTATAAAGGACACTATTATTTCTCTCTCTGTGTCCTTGTACTTTTTTATGAGGAAAGTAGATAAGAAAAAAGATAGATTTTAATAAGCTCACTATTTGAGCCAAACATGGTAACTGAAAAATGTGAAGTTGTTTTTATACCAGCATTTCTCAAATTTTACCTAAGGTCACTTAGCAAAAATGTATAATAACATTAAATAATTGTATTTGTTTTGTCTGTGAACATCTATATCTGAGGGAGATCTTCTAACAATACTTTATTTCTGATAGAAGATGACAATGAATTGGATGAAAAATGAAAATGGTCCAGCCATTAGGCTGAGAGAATTAAGACATGAGATCATAATTATTTTAGTGACTATTTAAGTCTATTTCACTCTAAAGTTTATTTTGTGCCCCTTCCAGGACCAACTAAGTTTATAGATATGTTTTATGATAAACCTGCATTTGTATAGTTATTTGTACAGTTATTCACCACTGCTAATTTAACATTAAAATGGTCAACTTAGGAAACTTGGTAGAAACAAACTTTATTGTTTGAAATTTGCCTTACAATTGCAAGGAGAAAAAAACATTTCAAATATTAAATACAATTGTTGCTGATGATTGCATTATTTGAAATGCAAGTGTACAATATAATATTTTTATTCAATTCACAGAGTTGTGAACATGTCACTTCAAAATAAGTCTGGAATATACTTATCACCCCCAAAAGACACCACACATCCCTCCAAAACAGCCCCCCACAAAAGATACCATATTATATGAGGCCCAGAAAGTACTTAGCAATGTAATATGGGAAACAGAGATATTTATTGAAGAAAATACAAGACACAAGAAACTTTGTATGTAGGACAATGGTGCCTCAGTCCCCTTCAAAGTAGGCACCTTGGAACCTCACATGGTTCTTCCAACATCATTAGCAACTGCAACTCCATGTTCCTTCTACTCTGGTAACAGAAGCTGCAGAATAAATTTTGCCATGACATCTTTCATGCCAAGATCCTGTGTCAAAATCTTGGACACAGTAGTTTCTGGATTTCTCAGATCAGCTTCCAGTTCTTGCACTGTCAGTCTCTGATCTTTGTTGATTGCTACCCAAACATGTTCAACATCCTCAGGTGTTCTTCTTGTTGCAGGCCTTCTAGAACATGGAGCACTTTCAACAGATTCTTGACCATCTTGGAGGGGTTGGTGCCACACTTTTATTTGTGGTACATTTATGACATCACCCTTGAAAGCTTTCTGAATCATCCAAATACTTTTCATAGTGGAACGTTCAAGCTTAATACAAAATCTGATACAGATTCATTGCCCTATTTGCTCGGTTTGAATGTGATAGCCATCTACCACCCCCACTGAGTAGTACAGTGAAGTCATCATTGTTCACACATGCATGCACATTCCAGTCCACTCTCCTTGGCTACCAAGTTACATTGATGTTACACAAACTGATCTCATTACATTAACAATGTCTGGAATGCTACTCCCACTACTTTACCACTCCCAGCCATTACTAACTCCCCAACCCTCAGGTAAACACTAATTTACTTTATCTCACAATAGATTTGCCTATTATAAACTTTTCTAAAAATTAAATCATACAATATGTGGTATTTTGTTACATTTGCTTTTGCAAAGCAAATTTGCAAGATACATCTGTGTTATAGCATATATTATCCTTATTTTATTATTTGCTGTGATTAAAAAATATTCACATATGGGTGACTATACTATTTTGTGTTTTATTGTATTTTTTGTCCTGCTACATTCAAGTAGCTAACTTCTGTTGGAATAAGTCATAATTCATAACAAACAAGTACTACTATTAATTCATTATCATCAACATCAAAATGGTAAAAGGGAAATTCATGAATTTTTATTTTCATGTTCCATAATAAAATTGTGAATAATCATAAGCTCCCTTATACATCCTTATATTTATGACCTAAGTTTTCCTGCAGTTGCATAATTACAAAGATGTCATTTCTAAAATGTTACATAGTATACATATATAAGCATTAAATAAAATGTTATTAAAACTTTTGTGCAGATTTATTTTATTCAATATACAGAAAATATTCAGAATATGGATGTTATCCAATTGGTAAAACAACCTCCATAATCAAACCAATCAGATAAATCAGATTTAGTTTTTGTCAGAAACATTCTGTATAATTTTTCAATTCAAATGAAAATGATAATATGTGCCTGAAGGATAAGCACACTGCTCTTGAATTCTGATTATAATATAGCCATCAAATCAGTAAAACATGGAGTGTTACCAGGATTTTGTAATTTTCATAAAGTCAATTACCATCCCTTTCAATACTTCTCCCTTTGCTCTAATGGGAATGTTATTTTGAATCAAATTGCTTCTTTGCATCCTAGAGGTTCCAGAAATTCATCATGTTAAATTTCACAGTGGGTATGTTTTATTTCTTGGGTTTTTGCTTGTTTGTTTTGTTTTGTACAATGAAAAGGATGATTGTAAAACAAGTGATGGAAAAGTAGAAGTGAACAAGGCATTACTTTATGAAAGAGTACATCTAGTAAAATTGAAATTCTGGAAATTGATCATCTTGGAATGATCTCTGCTAACTTTCTGCCTTAAAAGCCTTGGGTTTATTTTGATATCTATGCTTTGAAGATCCCAACAATCCTACTACATCCCTGTAGTAGATTTGTTGATCCACAAATAATGATTTTTGGAGCTCTACTCTCTTCAAAACTTTAGCACCAATAGTAACTATTCTCTATATAAATGTTATGTTGATGACTTATCCATATATTTATTTTTAGTAGAACTTAAAATGTCCAATGGAATATTTATCTTGTGTAGGGATTGTAGTGTTTTAAAATTATCTTTGAATATCTCTTGATTTATATGTCATACACTGTTTTATAATTCAATATCCAGAATAAATCTTTATTTCTATATTTGTAAATTTTGCAGTTACATATATCTCTTACCTCACAAAATTAGAAATATTATTTCACTGAATTTTCACTTTTCAAAATGCCTAGAAAAACAAATTGAAAGTTACATCAATAATTCTTGCAATATCTGCATTATAAAAGAAAAATTATTGAGATGCAATATACTAAGTATAAGAGGTGTCTATGTTTGGGCAAGAGTACCACTAAAACCTCATAGATCAGACTCCTTCTCTGTCCACTGCAGAGCACCCTAGACTTTTACCCTAATGCAAAAGAATAATTTTCATTGTAGGTGTTTCCAAAATTAATTAATGGCATTGGGGAATGGGTAAAATATAGTGGCTGGAGTTGAAATTTTACTAACATAAACTGAATTACTTTTTTGGATCCAAAAAATCCAAGACTATTAAAACAAAATTTAGAATAAAGCACATTAAATACAAATTCTGAAAGAAAAGTTCACATAACCCAAAGGAAAAATGTAGTAGTCTAGAAATTCATTATATAGGTAGATCAATGACTAAGTAAATATGGATTTTACTACATTCAAGCTTGAAATGATTTTAATTGATTTAGTGGAAATATTTAATCAAATGCACATACACATTTTTATTACTAACTTGCAAACCTCATCATGGGAAATGGCTTAGTTAGGATCTGACATCAGATGAGTGTGATAGAGGCCCAGAATAAGAGTGGCTTTAAGGTGGATAAAAATGACCCAGTAAAGTAGGCGGCTACATGAAATCATCTTGAGGCTGTCTCCCTCCATGTTACAACTTCACAGCCTAACCACTATCTCTCATTCACACAATACAAGGTGGCTGACCACCTGGTTTTATAGAACAGAACACAAATAGAAGAAAGGAAAGGCAGAGCCTACATACCAGGAAATTTCACATATTACTTCTATTAATATTATTTCCAGAATAGTCACACCTCACTGCAAAACAAACAAAAAGACCAAAAGTAGGTAGTCTGTTTTCTGAATAAGTTATGTGTCCAATATGAATTCGGTATTGTGGAAAAGGAAAGGGGAAAATTAATTTTGATACAACTAGCAAATTCTACAATTTGGAGGGTATGAGATTGAGTTGACAAATCGATTATGTCAGAAAAGTCATTTCATGTTGAATATTTCTAAGTATTGCTTCATATGTTTGTTTATGTTCTTTTGTACTTCAAAGGATCAATGCCCTTTACTAAACATTTTTCTGAATATACATACCGAATTCTCAGAATCAGGAATGATTTTTTAAACTCATCACATTTAGGACTACCTTGAATGCAGACTTCACAAACATGAGCAAGTATTAAGATTGGTACTGTCTGGCAAGTTCCTTTTACAGAAAACAATCTACAGAATATTTTGTGGTGACTGTCAGTGTTTTCTTATTTTGTTCAAAATAAATATTTAGGCCTATATTCAAAGGTTGAGAAATGTAATGGCAAGCTGAAAACTTTCAATTTTTGTGTCTGGCATTAACATGGATGGAGAAGTCATCTTGATGAGCACTAAATGCAATGCATTAATTTAGAGTCATTATATTCTGTTTGTTAGGCATTTGTCATAAAAAAATATCATAGTAGCAAAAATTAAATTCACCTAAGTATGAAAGGTTTCCTACAATAGCTGTATAAAGTCTATTTTGAGACTCACCTCACTTCTGTTTTTTCCTTTAACAACTTTCTCCTTGAATGTATGTTAACAAGATGGATGGCATATTGTGATTCCCTTCCAATCCTTAATCTTCAGCAGGAAGCTGGCTTGCAGCTGGAATTTGTCATGTGGTGATGCATCCCAGGACTTACTTGGTTACATGTGGCACTTCAAAGGGACCAACAGAGAGAATCATGGGACAGCCTCAGAGTGGCAAAAGGATCAACATGCAAAGTTCTGCCTTTGAAGAACCACATGCAGCAGGAGATGTCAGAGCTTGGAGCATGTGGTATATCTTACTTGAAGAGCCCACTGAATGTACAAAGATGAACCTGGGAAGAATTAGAGCCCCAATGAGCCTGCTTCACTTAGATGCAAAAGAGCATTCTTTGTGTTAGGCATACAATAAAGAACTTATTATGCCACTTAAATTTAGGAAATACAACAAAACAAACCAAAAAAAGAAAGAAAGAAAAAAAAGAGAGAGAGAGAAGAAAGAAAGAAAGAAAGAAAGAAAGAAAGAAAGAAAGAAAGAAAGAAAGAAGGGAATTCTGTAAAATTATTTGTGGGCATAAACTGTTCACTGACTGATTTGCATGCTAAAATAGTGCTTATAGTGCAAAGAGTAGCTTTATTATTTACATATGGATAAAATACTATACATAGTCTTTATTTCCACCTCATGGCTGTATTATTTTATGATAATTAAAGGAGGGAAGCAGCATTAACCCTTTTAGGTCCTTAACTAGCATCCCACTCCCAAAGTCTGAATGTTTCCACATCCGCAGCTCATTGCCTGATACATGTTAATTGTACTACATCTGCAGAACACCTTAGAAACCAATCCCTTCAAGAAGCAATGCTGTCAAAGTAGTTGCTTGATTTTCGGATGATAAAACAAGCCATTGATTGACTGCTCCATTCTCCCAGTAGCTTTGTTTAAATGAAAATCTAGAGCCTCAGGGAAAGCATTAGCTCAATCAACATATCAGTTTTAAGCTGCAAAGTGTATTTAGAGAAAACGTTTGTGCATTGTATATAAAACAATTGTAAAATATGAAAAAAATGTAATTTAAAAAGTTTTCAGTTATGTTAAGAATGTGACTTTGTTCTATTTATGAGTGCTTATTAACATTAAAATACAGTCTAAACTGCCCTAACTATGGCCATTAAAATAAAAATGTAATCATTTTGAGAAAATTACCCATTATTAGTCAATAACCCTTACAGTAAATGTTACACTGTGGTGAGTGGAACAAGCACAGATTGAAGTACCAAAATTTAATTTCTTTTGTTGAAAATATGTTTAAAATGCATGCAAGTATATATGCATGTATAGTATATATCACAATTAGTGTCATCATTATCTGGATGCATTTTCATACTTTGACTGACATTATGCTCAAAAGTCCTGAGGACAGCTTGAACTTCAGTTTGGACTTCTACTATACTTTTCAAATTAAACATAATCCACATTGACTCTTTGCACTGTTTCTGACCTCTTAGAATGTTCTATTTTTTTACTCATTTTACTGTATATATGGTATCTCTCAATTTTAGGTTGTGTTTCATTTCTTCACAGAGGCATTCAATGATAAGCTTAAAAAAATAACAGTAACAGAACATTAACAAATATCCATTGTAACATCATACTATTTGCAACATGATGTTTATTTTTTATTAATGTCATGAGTTTAGAAAATGTCTGCCTTGATTAATATTTCTTTCTCTTGGCACATTCCTAGCAGATAGTGGATATTTTATAAATATTAAAAGATGCTGACAAAATGTATCAATTGATATAAATAGGGCAATCCAGTATCTTCAGACTCAATAAAACATTTTAGAAATTTTAATTTTTGTAAACCATGAAATATTTGACAATTAAAACAATTTACTTTGTCAATTTAATACATTAAATATTTGTAAGATTGTTTAAAATGACAGGATTCTAAAAAATTAGTTTATCTTACATGATACCCTCATTCATGTTCTGAAAATAAGTATATTTAGAAATCTGCTATTATATGTTTTTTACATTTTAGTTATTATTATTGTATTACAATTGTTTCATTTTCCCCATTGCTCTCTCCTGTATGTAAAAATTAATTTTTATGAATAAATTTTTACCATATTTTAAAAATTACATATTTTAGAAATTACATTTAACTGCAGATAGCAAATTTTAATATATATTTTCACATTTTTTAGTTTATTAGAGATAATTTTCTGCTTGCATGCATATTTTTCTTTTAATTTTTAAATTTTATTTATTATTTTTAGAGGGAGGGCTAGGGAGGGAGGAAGAGAGGGAGAGCAACATCAACGTATGGTTGCCTTTCACCTTCTTCCAGCTAAGGACCTGGGTGGAGACCTGGCTTACAACCAAGGCATGTGCTCTGACTGGGAATCGAACTGGTGATTTTTTGGTTTGCAGGCAGGCGTTCAATCCACTGAACCACACCAGCAGGGCTAAAATAATTTTAGAAGCTCTTTATAAATATAGTGTTATATATAGAACTAAAAGTTCTAATTTGACTATTTGTTCATGGAATTAAATGGGAATGTTTATATCAAAGGATTTGAAGATCTCCCTCAACATCTGCATTCCAGGCATGTGAAGGACATACAACATGGCATGGCAGGGAAGAGCAAAGGAGGAAAAATGGGACAGCTGTAATAAAACAACAATAAAAAAATTAGAAATAAATATATCAACTGGGATGATATAGAGATCTATAAATTCTGTGTTTTCTTTACAAATTCTTTCTATCTTAATTTTTATGACTTTGGCAAGGACCTGGCCTAGGATCGCAGCATAGGAAGACATGGCTCTCCTCTTCATCCAACCACACCACAGTTATGACTAAAATATAGAACAACCATCAGCTAGAACCATCAGAAATTGAGTTGAATGGAAGTCTGGCAACTACAGAATTATAGAAACCACGTCATCCATTGAGGGGCACAGATGCTGAACAGGCTGGTCACACACCTACATGAGATGGGTAAAAATTCAGGAGGGATATTTCAGGGGCAAGGAGCCCCAGCCCTACACATGACCCCTACCCCGGGGTTCCAGAGCTAGGCAGGTAAGTCCCCACCACTTCTGGCTAGAGCCCCAAGTAGTGTATATCAAAGAATCCACACATGGATTGTCATGCTCAGACTTGCTCCCTCTGGCCTCCAGCACCTGGGTAGCAGCTTAAAGAGCACTAGTGACACACAGGGAGAAATTGAAGTGTCTGCCATTGGGGTGAGCAGAAGCCACTGTCTCTTTTCTGGCCTTCCCCACACGGATCCAGGAGGCTGGTGCCTGTCTGAGACTCCATCAACCTGGCTAATTCTGTTTGACCCACCTTGGACAGGTCCCCAGAGACTTCGCCCCACCCAGTTTACTGACCCACCCACGCTGCTTTTCCTTATGAATAGCTGGTCTTTGCTCCTGCCTCATCACTTCCTAAATCCTCGCAAACAAGCCGAGCACCAGCAGCAGCCAGCTTAGATTCACAGCCTGGCTTTGCCTGGGCATCTCCAAGCCCAGCACAGGTAGCAGCATCTCAGATGCTTTATGTGTCAGGCAGAGTACCCCAGGCAAAACAGGGGGGACTGATCTTGACCTGTGTCACCCAGGAAACCCCAGGGCCAGCACACCCTGTGGATAACTACAGACCACATCGGAGCACCACCACCCTGCCCTGCACAGCTGATCCCCCACAGAGGGCAGAGGGGGGTGGTCAGTGGTCACAACCAGTCCTTGAAGCTGACTGGCCTCCCATTGACCTGCCTACAACAACCAAGTTCAACTACAAGAAGAGGGTGCACTGGGCCCACATGAAGGGTGCACTTTCAGTACCCAACTTGAGGAATAGAAGAGGCTGTGACACTGAACCCTACAGGACACCTGCTATATTAGGACATACTACCAAGACACAGAGGCAAAGCAGCTCTACCCAATGCACAGAAACTCACACAGGGAGGCTGCCAAATTGAGGAGGCAAAGACACATGGCCCGAATGAAAGAACAGAACAAACCCCCAGAAGAAGAATTAAATGAAATGGAGATAGCCAACTTATCAGATGCAGAGTTCGAAACACTGTTGATCAGGACCCTCACAGAAATGATTGAGTAGGGCCTCCAAATAAAGGAAGGAATGAAGATTATATAAAATCAAATAAGTAAAAACATATAGGGAAACAACAGTGATGGGAAGCAGGGATTCAATCAACATGTTGGAACAAAAGAAACATTCACCTGGAATAGAGAAGCAAAACAAAATGCAGAAATAGGGATTGTGATATTCACTGCACTCCAATGTCCCCTTTTTGTACACACACAGACATGTAAACACCACACACATTCTTAACACTGATTCTTGCTGATAGCAAGGCAATAAATGTATATTTAATGAGAAATTAATGAATGCACGCTGTTCTACATTTGCATACTTAGACACCCTTAATGACAAAAGTAGAACATCAACCTGCATCAATATCTTACACTCTAACAACCTAAGAGAATTATAGCACACATACATATGGCAATCAGTGGGAAATAATGAACCTGAGTCCCAGAGTCTCAGTCTGCAGGTCTAGGAGACAGCACAGTGGACAAAGGAGTCATTAGCAACTTCCAAAGAAGGGTCTCCAGAACCAGGTGGGCATCAGGGCAGGTGAAGCTCTCAGCCCAGCAGGGCAGAGCCTCCAGTGGCTGATGCCAAAGAAGGTCAGTGTGGTATGAACCAATGCTCTGGTGTGTGGGGCTGGGCTGTCCCAGCAGTGGTCTGTGGCCTGCCTCAGTTATACCTTGAAACTGGTTTATTCTACCCTCCTGGGTCCCTTGATAAGTGTCTTGGCACTCTGAGTCTTCTGGAATTTGTCCAGAAGCTTATGGATGGTGGATATTCTGCTTGGCATCCCTGATGGCAAGTGGGGAATTTCTCCAGCAGTCTATCTGTGGTGGGCCTCCCTGTAGACATGGCTGTTCTGCTCATGTGTGCAGGTATCTTAGCTGTGTCTCCTTGACAGATGTGCCTAGCGTGACTTAGGTTGTTTCTCTCTTAAGCCAAAGTGTCAGGGCTGACTGGCAGTCACCTTGGTTGACATGAGTAACTCCACTCTATTTTATATAGTATATGGTATCCTGAAGGGACCAATGCCATTTTATTGCTCCTGCTCTCCACACACTGTTCTTAGAAACTTTGCACTTTGTCTCTTAACTCATTAAATACACTCAGGAACTTTGTAAGGAAGGATGTTGTTATTTCATTTTTCAGATTAGAATCTTAAGTGTAAAGATGCTAGATGGTGGAGGTGTGATGGTACAGGTCAATTTGTCCAAATTCCTATAGCATTTGCATTCAAGCCTGTTGGTTCCTGACTCTGCCCTCTTAACCATTTTCTGGACTGAAAGCAATACTACTAACACCAGTAAAATGAAATATCTTTATTTAATGGAAATAAGTTATTTAATTGAAAAGGGATAGATATGCAACAGCATTTTATTAATTACTTATTCAAAGATCTCTTGCTTTCTTAATCCCAAACAAACAAAAAAAATAATCCTTTAGCCATTCTACTTTCCTAAATATTACTGCTGATTCTACATGAAAGTTAGATTTTAAAGTCAATTATTGTAATTTTATACCTACTATTTTTATACTTTTACTTCAACACTTTGTAGGCCTATCAACATCATATAAATTCTAAAGAATTTATAATGTCTGTATAAAGTTGAAAAAATTGAGTTTCAATATTGCAGAATAGGAATTATTATTTATAATGTGCAACATTTATTCACATGCAAAATTGTGTTTGTAAAATAATCTTGTAATATATGCAATTCTATGAGAAAGGGAAGAATACTAATCTTTATTAGGTCCTATTATAGGCCAGGCACTTTTATTGCAAGGTGTTTTATTATTTATCTATCTGATCTTTACAACAGCATTTACTCCAGTTGCAGAAAAGAAGGATTCTGTTTATTCTGTTTTTTGAGGGGGGTATGGGAGTGAAATACTATAGTTCCGTGTATATTAAAAGGAATATAAGTAGACATAAACAGAATGCTTACTGTTTTGAGAACCAAGTCTTGTAAGTGTGTATCTCTTAAAAGAACCAAGATGAAGCAATCCTTGTGTGATTCTATGAGAAAAAAGACAAGGATTTTTCAATCCTTGAAAGGAATGTATTACACCTTGTTTTTGTATCTTTGGTTTTTCTTCTTAGATGACACATAATTGGGATTTTGTTGTTTAAAACATGCTTTTCTTGCCTTATAGCATCCAGGACTTGCTTGCTGTCCTTGTTCAGCAAGCTTCAAATGTGCAAAGATGTGAGAGTGATCAGGTACCACAATGACTAATTTTAACCAAGAGAGTTAAACATAGGCCTCCGCATGCAATTATAGATAATCAGTAACAGAGGTTACATACAGTAAAAGCATGGAAATAGCCAGAGGATAGGTTTATTATCAGTGTTGGGGCTTTAGCAAAGTGAGGGAAAGAATGTAATGTTTTGACTGATCGGGTCTCTTTTTAATATCATATGATCTCACCCATTACAGGACAATAATGAGCAAAACTAACAACAAGCAAAACAGAACCAAGTATATGAATACAAGGAATAGGCCTTCAGTGGTCAGGGGGAAAGGGGTTGGGGGGAGGGGAGAGGCAGAGGGAGAGAAGGGGAGCAGCTTAGACAAGAACCTAGTATAAAGGAACCATGGACATGGACAACAGGTGGGATTGACTTTGGGGGGAATGGGTGGGTGGGGAGGGGGACAGAGGGGAGCAAAAAGGGGATGGATGTAATACAACAACAATAAAATTAAAAAAAAAAATGCCTCTGGAGGAAAAAAAAAGTGATATTAGTTTGAAGGTTGTCAATATCTTCACTTTTACATGCACATAGCTTTAGGGTTTTCGATGATAGAAATGAAAGGAAGGAACTTTCTAAATGTTAAGAATGAATTATTAATGTTTAAACATTGTCTTTGAAGCAGCCATGTTTAAATAATAATCACAACCAAGTAACAATCATTCTCAGATTGTGTTCAAGTTACTTTGATTGGTCTTTTTATTTGACTTATTAGGATTAGACTATTTAAATATTTCTTGCAAAAATAATTGACTGGCATTTCTGAAAGGTTAAAACATCACTAGCAAGTTTTAATCAACTCCACAAAAAAGAAATCCCCAAACTTAAATAACCTCTAAAGTTAAGGCTATATGACTGAAGATTAAAAAAAAAACTACCACCAGACTGGCATTCCAATGTTCCAAATACATTCCTCTTCTTTGCTTTTCCCTTCAAAACTCAAAGAAGGCAAGGAAGAAAGTTGTTTGAATTCCAGTTCACCTCCTAGGTTTGTTGAGTAGTGTTTTCTATTTTCATAAAACTTGGTAGCTAACATTATGCTTTTAGGAATTCAAACTCTCTGGCATGATACTCTTGCTCCAATATATTATGGAAAAAATATTTCAATACCCTCTGCCTCATTGTCAGCATCTATAAAAACTCTATCACGTGGAGTTTCCCTGAGGATTTTGTTCTTGCCTTGAAAACATCCCATTGTAAGTTCCTTGAAGGAATGTAGTAGGTGTGTTTTTTTTTTTTTTAAGCAATCCTGTATTCCTAGGGGAATTGGTATATCTTAAGTCATTTGGTAGGTCAATGAATTGTGTTCTACCTAATATTAGCCCATTAAAAAGTTGTAAATTATGGCAATTCAATGTTCTTCTCTTGTAGCTAGAATGATTCTATTTTTTCATTATATTGTTAAAATAATAGCACTATTCTAAGAATTTATTTGGCCCTAATTACCGTATAAGTTAACATCATTATTATCCCTATTTTACAGATGAACCAACTAAGGCGAATATGCTCTTTGCCTGAAGTCACATAGCTATCAAGTGAAAGTAATAGAACCTTGTTTAAGCCAATCAGGCTCCACAAACATGTATTCACATGTATGGGGAAAAATCCTGTGGCGGTCTTTAAATTGTTCACTGCAATACATATTTCTTAGTTTACTAATAATAATGCTATAAACCAAACCTGGCTGTGCCTCAGGAACTTTGAAGTACACTAAGGGGAGTCACCCCCACAAAGCAAAAATTTATTGGCAGCAAATAAAGAGCACACAGGAAATAAATTACAAAGCCCGACTGGGGAGCTTCTGTTTAATTATTCAAGCAAGCTAATGCATATTCATGAGGAAATCCTGTCATAGCTTGTAGGGGCAGTGTCATGCTTGCACACGCACACTAGCAGGTCATGCTCCTTCATGCATCCTGTGTTCAGAAAACCGCCCCTAGAGTCCTAGAGGCGGGAAATTTGATGCTAAAATGTCTCTCTTAGGTCAAGTCGACCTCCTTCACCCGTTCAAGGCTGTTCTCTTTCAACTTTTTTTGGTGGTTACTGCAGGTGGCTAATGGAAGGCTCCAAGTCTCCTGGAAAACATGTTAGTTACTAGTTAATGACCATTTTAATAACTTTTACAAGTGAGTTTGGGGTGACTTACTTAGCTTTAGAGTGACAATAAGACCTTTTTTTTTTTTTTTTTAATGAGCTAATGATTACCCTTAATTTTGTTTATTGGGCTAATGATTACTTCAATAAATTAAGATGATTCTCCCTCTTCCATTTTGCACATTGCATGGTCCTGTGACTTGGGCTGGTTAGTTAAAGAGAAGTATATGCAGCATACCATACTTTTAAATTTCTCTATAGAAAAATGATAACACCTTCTCACCTCCCCCTGGCTCTCTGTATGGAATATAGATGTAGTGCTTGGCTGCTTAGTACTTATTTGGGTCCAGGACATCTACTTATTAGGAATGTTAGTGTGAAAAAGGGGATAATTTAATGGAAACAAATGTCATCCTAGGAGGACCTGCATGAAGTTTGTCTTTTTGTGAAAACAATGAAATATTATAAATTTCCTATTAACTTTATGCATTATATACAATCAATGAAATCCTAATTAATAGACTATCTTACATTGGTCTCAGTGCAATTTGGTGGGATAAATCTTATAAGAGTTGCAGACATGCATTGTTTAGCCCATACCATTTTTATTATCAGAGCAATTGACATAAAGAGCCAGATTTTAGGATTCACTTGGTAAATTATATTTGGTCACATTGAGATAGGCAAGCATTCTATGGTTTATCCCTGTGTCCCAGATCCCAGTGTCTGTCCTTCACACATTTGCCTTAACCTTATGCCTCTCTGTCCATTGAACACAGCTGAGTAGGGACCTGCTCCCCGGTGTCACTTACTTTAACTTATTACTTTGGGTTACTTCTTTAAAAAGCACTACTTAAATATAATCTCCTAGATTCATTATGTTGACATGATATAGATTTGTATGCTTAAGGTGTTCTAAAACTGATAAAACATTTCATCAGTGTAGAAAACCATGAGTAAAAATTATAGGGATGTAAATTGTCTCTATTTTGAGAAAATTAAGTATTTCTATATGTTCTGCCTACATTTTGGATTAATAATGGAAGTGTAGGAGTTTTACCTAATATAGACTTCACACATAAAATACATTAAAAAATATCTGTATTTTACAACATATCCTACCAGCTTATTACCATGCTATAGAAAGCAATTGTGTATTAAGAAAATATAATCTAGCCCTGGCTGGTGTGGGTCAGTGGATTGGCACTGGCCTGTGAACCCAAAGGTCACTGGTTCGATTCCCAGCCAGGGCAACATAACCAGCTTGCAAGCCAGGTCTCTAGTCAGGTCCATAGCTGAAGGCGGGTGAAAGGCAACCATACATTGATACTTCTCTCCCTCTCTTTCTCCCTCCCTGCCCTTCTCTCTGAAAATGATGAATAAAATCTTTACAACAAAAGAAAAGAAAATATAATCTAAACAGATTTTATATGAAATCTAATTCAGGTGCAAACATGAACTTGTGAAACAAATGATATCCATCTGTTGATTAATGCATTGTTGAGCAGCAATTTTATAGCAAAATTTAATGCAAATGCAAACATGAGTTAAATTATTACTGGACAATAATGGTTAGGCTTGAAAATAGGCATTTTTTTCATGATCGTGACCTGTCAACAATGTGTTAAGTATGATTACCTAATGAACCTGCATAATTCTTTCTATTCCTATGTATTCCCAGGTATTTCTTAAGAATTATGTTAATTACCTCCTTAACCTCTCATTTAACAATAGGAGCTCCTCTCATTAAGCAGTATTTGAAAATTCAAGCTCCAAGTCCATGTAAACCATTTCCACAGCATTGTTTTAATTACTAGAAAAAACAATTTTGCATCGTCTTTTAAAAATGTAAAGTGCTTTTGGAACTATTGTTGTCTGTACTTATAAAAATAATGGGTGATTAGAAAGGTGCTTATTTTTTAATGACAGGAAATATCCCCTTAAACATATTTCATTCACCGCTGTCTCTGACTCACTCATCTACATGCTGGACAAAATTTTTCCTCAAACACCATTATCGCATAGCACCCTACTTAGAACATTTTAACATAATTGTATCTCAAGAATGAAAGGCTTTTAGCAATTTCTGTTTTCAAGTTAACTCTGGGTAAATTCATCTTATTTAAATGCGCATTAAAGCTAGAAAATACCTTCTCTCTTTGTAGACTGGCAGACTTTTCTGCAGCCAAATAATGAGGCACTTTTTCATAAAGACCACATCAATCTTTAGTATAGTTAATCTTGCTCATAGAGGTTAAGATAAAAAGAAGTACACAACTTCTACCAGCTTCTTTGTTATAGTTCTAAATTTAAGAATATGTATGTTGTACTAATGGGAACAAGAGCAATAGCATGCTATTAGTGAATGTTGTTGATTTCCCATTAAATAGAAACTCAACATTGAGATGTTAATAACAAAATAAATGGAGACTTCTTATTCACAGTTGAGCTATGAAACTTCTGTACAGAACAAATGTTACCTTTGAAGATAATAAAAAATATATATCTTAAACCCCCCAATTTTTAGAAATAATCCAAAGCTATTATAAGCACTTGCAATGAGCAAAAAAACATTGCATTGTTATGATAAATTCCCAGCATCTGGAAGAAAAATAAACACATGAACATAAATTGAAAGAGACCACAAAATTTGAAAAAATAGCTGAGACTTATAAAAAAGATGAGAAAAGAATAATACTGAGAATATAAATGATACTTGTATTAGCTCAACGATCAGAAAAGCTGTTGGAAAAAGAGCCCCTAAGGATGGAAATAATGCCATGAGCTTTTAAAATTAATTCAATTTAAATTAATTTAATTTCAACTGCCAAATTTGGAAGCTATATGTGTTTAAACAGTGTGAAAAGTAAATGAGACAGTAATTATTATGAGTAGAATAAAAATATGTATATGTATAATTTCTCTCAAATTGTAGAAAACTTTTCTAAAATGCTGCTTATTTAATTTTTAATTTATAAAAGAATATATTTTTTATAATAGTTTATACATCAGGCTTTAAATAGTATTTCTTAGTTTTATGATTTCAATTGATTCTTCTAAACAAAAATTCTTGTTCACAGGTGTATTCACACTTTTCTCTCCATTTAATAGTCAATTTAATTTAATTTATGTATCCTAACTCTTGTATTTATGTTTTGTAACTATTTTTGAACATCTGTAAAATATCAAGTAGACTTAATTAAATTTGACATGTTTTATAAATAGTCACGTACATAATTTAGAGAGCAATTCCATAATTTTAGTAAAAAGTGTTTTTTCTATACAACATTTCATTAACTACTAAGAGCAATAGCTCTGCGAGGTACCCCATTCTTGAGTTGAAGCTGAGACTTAAGTGGTAAAGTCATGTCCTGAGTCAAGAATGGAATAAATACCATGAATAGAGATCTTCAACCTACATATCTAGCCTACACTTTCCTTGTGTAGTACCTATAACTGCTCATAGATACATTATTTCATGTATTAAATAACGTACTCAGGCAACAAATATTTTTTTACCAGAAATAGAGAGTAAAGTCAAATACATGTATATAATTTTTACACTAATAATTTGGTCGTTCCCAACTTGGAGAATGTCGAAGCTTGGTCATATGTGTGTGGTATTATCATGAACCATGTTAGAAGTAAACATGACGCTGTAGTATGCAACTTCTAAAGCCCTCCTGGTATTCAGCCAATTGGATAATCTTTTCCTTTCAGTGTGGTCTGACCCTGATGACCCACAGCCCCAGCTGACAACTTTATTTCGGCTTTGAGAATGACCCTAAGCAAGACAATCCAGCCAAATACTCTCTGACCCCCACTCAAAGGAAGTAAGAATGAATAAATGTTTGTTATTTCAAGGCCTAAGTTTTGAAGTAATATGTTACACAGCAGTAGATAAATAATATAATTGCCAAAACCCAAGAAACTTATTTTTTAAATAATTTAAAGATGTATTTAAGTTTTCACTTATACATCTTTTTTATATATTTCCACTTTAAAAATAATTATTATTGTCCTGCTTTCTTAGGTTAATTTATAAGAGGAACAATTTATTCTATATTTTCAGCCATATTCTTGTCCCTTCCACTAGATTGTGTTTTACTTTTAAAAGTAACAGGAAAAACAAAAAAATGAACCAAAGCTAATGTTTATCACAGCATTTATTACCATAATAAAATGTCTTATGAATGTAATTTAAATAATATGAGACTGACTAAATATGTTAATGAAATGAAATTTCAATCTATAATTTTAAGAGTATAGTTTAATGAATTTAATAATTTCTGATTAATGTATTTCTATTATTTTAATAATGTTTTTATTTTATAACTTAATGCCATTTTAAATAAACATGAACAATATTAGGCAATTTAAATAATTTTTCTTTTTCATTAAGCCTTTTAGTGCTTTAAAAATTTTAGAACATTTGCATTATATTTACATGTAATTTTGACACTATTTTGATAATAGTAGCTCAGATGTGAGTGATTTACTATTTGACTGAGATCAATTATACTATTAATCATATAAAACCTATACCTAGCACTATGTCTCAGGTAAACTAGGGATACTTCATTGAGTTCCATAGACCATTGCTGGTCTGTGAATTGTTTGTTCTGGTTAATGACAAAGTAAGTACAGAAACTAACTAAAACCATTTAAAGCTGTATAGACATTTTGACAGAAAAAAATCTTACAAATTTAATATTCAAATAATCTATAGATAACAGTAAAAGATAGGTTCAGAAAACAACTTTTTTCAATATCTTCTTTAGCCACCTTTTCTATTATTTTGATTTATTGTTATGTATCCTGCAACTTTGATAAATGTACTTACTAGTTCTAATAGTTTGTATGTGTGTGTGTAATTAAAAATTAAAATAAGTTGGTGCTCTAGGCCACCAGCTTACACCATACACCAGAATAAAATAAAAATGGCTAAAAGACTAACATATAAGGCCTGACACTATAAAAATCCTAGAAGAAAACATAGATGGGAAAATTTCAGATATTTCCACACAGCAATATTTTTGGCAATATATCTCCTAGGGCAAAGAAAATAAAGGAAAGAATAAACAAATGGAACTACATCAAACTAAAAAGTTTCTGCACAGCTAAAGAAACCATCATCAAAATGAAAAGGGGACTACTGTATGGGAGAACATATTTGCCAATGATACCTCAGACTCACTGATATCTCCTCTCTCCAGAATTCATGTTGGGGATTTGTTCCACGCACTCAGTACTCTGATGTGCCCTAGGAAAGAGATCCATTTCCAATGTATTCAACTATTGCCTTTAAGGATGAACATGGTGACTTCCAAGCTCTTTTCATGTTGGTGCTGAAAGCAGAAGTCATACGGGTCTATTCTGATGCATGTGTTTTATAGAAAATTTAGATAGTACAGAAAAATATAAAGAATGTAAAAAATACATAGAATAACATTCTCCTCAAACATTATTATATTATTTCAGTATATTTATTAGTAAAGGAGAATTGAAATAAATAGATAGATAGATGATAGATAGATAGATAGATAGAGAAAGACTCCTGGAGTTGTGATGAAGGAGAAATGAGAACTATCAAGTTGAAATTCCATCTCCAACAGTTCTGCAAAGAAGCAAGTGTTATTTGTTATTTTAGTGCTTGAAAGATATGGAAGAAGCCCAAGAACCCTTCAATAGATGAGTGGACACTTACACATTGAAATTCTACTCTAATATGAAAAAGAAGAAAATTTTACCCTCTGCAACAGCGTGGCTGGACCTGGAGAACATTATGCTAAGTGAAATAAGCCAGTCAGAGAAAAACAAATACTATATGATTTCATTCATATGTGGAATCTAATGAACAAAGTAGACTAACAAGAAAAAAACAAGCAGGCTGGTGAAATGAGAGCAGATGACAGCTAGTGGTGAGCTAGGGGGTGGAGGGATTGAGCATAAAAGAAAAAAGACTCGTGGACGTGGTCAGCAGTGTGGTGATTGCTGGGGGTAGGGAAGGTTTAAAGGGACTAAATGGTAATTTAAAAAATACAATAAAATTTAAACAAAGGAACAAACAAATGAAAAGGGAATGGCTATGCTAAAGTCACAAACACAGGTTTCTTTTCAGCTACCTTACACGAACATGTAATTCTTTTCAAAATTGTCCAGGTAATCGATGTTTTGAAATAGTACTTTCAGAGCTTTTTATTTTTACTTCAGTAACCTGAACTCTATGTTTTTAAAAACTAAGTTGAGTGGCTGTTTAGCCAGTGTAAGTTATATAAGGTTGATAAGAAAATTGTCAAAAAAGACAAATACATCATGAATAATCACCTGATTTGACATAAACATTGAGAACATGTCAAACAATGTATACTTTAAAAATATGTTCTATTTCCTAAGTCTGGAGGTCCAACAATGGAACTGTTTATCCCTTTCCCTGAGGTTTTAAATAAGTGCATACTATTCAGAGCGCAACTCAATCTCTGTGCAAAACTCAAGTGCTCTCTAAGTTCTGGTCTTGGTATACCTTCACATCGTAACTTGTTTTTGGTCCCTGTAAGTTACTTCCATTACTTTTCTTCTACCATGAACATTTTATTAAAAAAATAACATTTTAAATGTTCAATATGAAGTATTCAAAAAGTAGATATAATGGGAAAAATCACCAACAACCCTATGAACCTTTTTTTTTAATAAATTATGGAAGATATTTCTAGTTCCTGCAAAGTAACTTATTTACAAAATAAGAGGATCAAATTAAGTACCAGTTTCTTATATTCACCTGGCTGCAGGTTTTAAAATCAAAGGATAATTTATGGTCAATTTAATGCATCAACTTATTTTCTTCCCTATAGGTTAGCAAAGTTAAAATGTCCTATTTAATTTGTCATCATGAAAACTTCAAATTATCTTATAAAATAATAGAAAAGGTACTCAGAGTTGATATGAAATTTAAATGTAATCTATGTAAATATTTTATGCTTTATTTCATCCACTTAAAGAGGTAGTTCAATTATGTACAGCTGTTACTGAGAGTGTCAAGGTATTGGACACTTTTCTGGATCACTATTCTGTGTATCTTGCATTTCTCTTCTCTCCCTCACAAGCTCACACATACATAAATTTTTCTTCAATTAATATTGATGACATTCTAGGGTAAGTGGTAAACTTTGTATTAAATATAAATACTCAGATATATCATGTGGTCGGGCAAGAGCCATGGTACAAAATGATTCAGTTTCAAGTATGAGAAATGATTACTTTTCCTTGGTAAATACTTGAGTCTTGATATGTTGGAATTGAAATGTATCTTATCATACTGAAAAGAATTGCTTTGAGATTGATTAGAGATACTTGATTATACATGCACATACAACACCATTTATCCTATATGTAACAATAAAAGGTGCACATTTAATCAAATATTACTTTATTAGTTTGTATTGTTGACTGATCGTAAGTATAAAATACTTTTTAATTTATTCCCTATTTTTTATTCCTTATTTTTAAAAAGATTTTATTCATTATTTCTAGAGAGAGAGGAAGGGAGGGAGGAAGAAAGGGAGAGAAGCATCAATGTACAGTTGACTTTCACCTCTGTACATTGGATCTGGCTGGAGACCTGGCTTTCAACCTGGTTACATGCCCTGACTGGGAATTGAACCAGCAAACAGGCTCGTATCTATCCACTGAGCCACCAGCCAGGTCTGTTCCCTATTCTTTTAATATGTTGCATCGTGCCCTGGCTGGTGGCACAGTAAGGCACCAAAGGTTGCTGATTCGATTCCCAGCCAGGGCACATAACCAGGTTGTAAGCCAGGTCTCAAGCCAGCTCTGTAGCTGGAGGCAGGTGAAAGGCAACCATACATTGATGTCTCTCCCCGTCTCTGCCTTTCTCCCTTCCCCTCTCTCTAAAAATGATAAATAAAGTATTTTAAAATAAAAATATGTTGCATCTCTTACTCTCTTCTATAACAAATTTGATGTTGCATCACGGAATAAACCATCTATGACCTCTGCCAGAAAGGAAACTATCTTTTTTTTGTGTACCAAACCACTCACTTTATTCCTTTATTTTGTATCAATTATACATATCAATCATAACACCCATTAATATAACACTGCATAAAGACCTTAGTTTTTTAGCTGTGTAACTACATTACATTTTACCTAGCACCTGAAATTTTAAGGAATAATTTTGTTTCTGTTTCTATAAATATTTTGAGCAATTACCATGTTTTTATTTATTAAATGCTCAGCCTAAATATATGATATTTTACTTTTTTAATATCTGTGCACCTTTTGGTATTATTCGGTCCATGCTTTGGTCTTTCTTATGGCTTCCTATTGAAAGAGCTACCTCATGATGACATGAGTATGGGTATGTGAGTGCCATGTTTCCTGGGTAGGATCACAGTTTTGGACAATTTGTTTATAAACTGTTGATTTTATGCTGGAGTTTCCATGAATAAAATTTATTAGGACTTTCTAAATATTAGATGATCTGTACAGATTTGGATTTCCTTTAGTTAAGGTTTTTTGTCTTAAGGTGATAGCACAAATAACAAATTGTTTAAATTGTTCTTAATTTCCTTTAACAATAGACCAGTTTTATTCAAAATTATTTAGTTATTTCAAGATATCTGGAATAGATGGTCTATGAATAGGCTCATGAAAAATTAAGTTATAAGTAAATTGTTTTATTTTTCCCATATACTTTCTAAGTGAAAGTAATATGGCTATGGACTTTCAGGAAAAAACAAAAAGTCAGGATAAGATCTAAGCAGTTTCCATTTTTTTATTTCTAAGGGATATTGATAAAAATTATCAAAAAATAAATAAAGGAATAAAATGAAGGATAAATAAGTTTAAAAAGTGAGAGCTTTAATAACTTATCTAAGATAACATTGCAGGTAAGTGTCAAACCTGGGATTTCACAGCAGGCAGTTGGCTTTCAGAGTTCTTTTCTTAAATATTACACCTTAACGTAATGTCAACATTTTTTCACCAACTATTTACCAAGCTAGAAAGTCACAACGTTATATACATTCATTTTCCTCCAAGATATGTATGAATTCTTCCACAACTTTGTTTAATGTACTAAATACATCATATTGCATGATATACAAGGGAAACTGGGGATTTTATATTATACTGCAAATGTAAATTTATGTATGTATATACAGTAGTTACAAATGTTCACAGTGATAACATTTGTAGAAAATGAAAAATGATCTGTCAGCTGATACAGTGAGTTTCCCAGTGTTTCTCTGTATGGATAGTAGATAATAGGGAAGAAACTGAACAAGCTTTGCTAAGCTGTGTAACAATATGGAACTATTCCAGATGACAGGAACCTGAGAATATTTTGCTCCAGTTTTGCTAACATGTCAAAGCCTCATGTAAAACTGGTCTTCAGATGACCTTGAGAATCACCCCAGCATGATTAATCCCTACAGTGTAAAAATATAGACTTACAGAATGAAGACTGAAAACTTATACCAAATAATTGTTTATTTTCACTCTATTCTATATTACTATGCTTAGCAAGCTTTTGTTTGCACAAAACTTGGATGTTTATATTTTCCAAAAAACAGGCTTTTTTCAAGCCAAAGTACTTGGGAAAAGATCTCATAGCTATCTTAAAACCAAAACCAACATCAGTACAGCCTACTCGCTTGTCATATTTATGTATAAAAAAATGATTAAAATATCCACAGGGTTTTAAAATCCCAGTCATAGGCAATTTTCTCAGATGATCAAAGATATTTTACTTACTAGAAGATTACTCATCTGCACTGGTGGTGGATATTGCTGAGAAAATTATTGTACCTAACTTAAGACTATCATGTTTTGGAGAAATCTAGCCTTAACACAATTTAACTTTTTCTGGATAATAAGTTTTCCCAAATCGCTTGGGAAATTTAGCAAAAAAATGACATTGAGTTGTATTCTAATAAAATTATGCATTTTAAAATCCATTTCTATTTTAAATAAAGAATATAATATCAAGATGACCACTTCAAATAGTATCACTCAAACTTTCACTATTTCTACAAACAGTAGAGTGATTACAGATGTGTTTGGTTTGGAGTTAGGGAAAGTTATAACTTGTTGCATGGTCCCATGGTAATGACCATACATTTCTATAGCAGACGAGGGAAGATACAGTTAGAATTTAAAAGTTGAATTAGCACACAGCTTGGAAGTAGATGAATTTCTCATACAACTGCTTATGCACCAAAAAATAAAAGACACCTGAAAATATGTGATTCAAACAAGGTAGAAAATGCATTGCTTTCTACCACGAGAGTTCCAAGTTAATTGATCACCAGGGTTAGAACCGATCTGCTTTATTTACATACTGTTTCCATTCTGGGACCAAGATGGTAAACATGGCTATTTTTCTTCTTTGATGTGAGAAGAATGACAAAGCAGGGGAGTGATCACAAATTTATTTTTCAGTCCATGCACCAGAAAAGGCTCACATTACTGTGTCTTGAATCCCTTTGGCTAGAACCTAGCCACAGGAAAAATGAAAGAGAGAGAGAGAGAGAGAGACAGAGGAGCTAGAAAGTACAACGTCAAAGAAGTAGTACATAGTTCCAGCTAAAAATTATGTTCCATAAAGGGAGCTTGAATGTTGGTTTTGTCACAGAGAAAGCTGAGATAAAAATTTAAGTGTTTAATTCTGAATTTTTAAAATTTAATCTCTCTTTCATACTAACTCCACTTCTTTGCATTTACCTCACACCTAATTGAAATGATGTGTTATACCGTAGTACTTAGTATTAATTTAATAGGCCTTTTTTCTCCACTCATGTTTAACTTTTAGCACAAGATTAATATTTATAAATATTTAATAATTCCTGAGCCTGATAAAGATAGGTATCACATTAAAGAGTGTTGAGAGAATGAATAATGCTTTTCTGCAGCAATCATATTAAGCACGTTTTTGTTATTGTTGTTCATTGGTAATTGGAAAAGTTTAGAAAAAAAGGTCATTTACTTTTACAACATTTTTGAGTTCACATTGCACATTTTGAGTGTACATATTTTGGCAAATTTTCTTAGAAAGTATATAGTAGCCATCATTTATAATTCTTTGGAGGATTGTTACTGTTATTAAGGAAATTGCTTGCAGAACTGCTGATTTCATATTCTATTGCTTGCCTAATTTTTTGGTCTAAATTTCCTTGCTGTTTCAGAAAAAAAGTGAAATGATTTTTATGTAGTTATACATATATCAGAGTGCAAAAGTTTTCATTTGTCTCATAGTTTCTTTAGTTTCTGCTCTTTGCAATGAACTAAACATTTTTTTCTAAGCTGTTTATTTTCTGCCTGAATTATTTTTTGATGCTCTGTATGCATAATTCTTAACACTGGCTACATATCACTTTCACTTGGACATTTTTTTCACTTGTTTGCTTAAAAAGGCTTTGGTGATGATCCCTGAGGATTCAAGTTTCATAGTTGAGAAATAAGAAATATGATTTAAGCAGCCTCAAGGCTTACAAACAACTTCTTAAATATGAGAAAGGATGGGATAGCAGTTATCAACTCAGATTCTGAAATCAGAAACAGAGGAAAAAGTTTCAGCTACACAACTCATCGACTATGGATGTGAAGGTAGTTATTTAGTACCTGACACCAGGTACTTAGTGAGCAAAGGATAAATGTTAGCTACATTATTATTATTATTATTATTATTATTATTATTATTTATTAGAGATGTTTCAAATATCCGTAGTGTGTTACTCTTTTTCTAATCTACTTCATTTGGTACTCCCTCATTTTCTTTTAAAGATTTGTATTGATTTATTTATTTAGAGAGTGGGGAAAGGAGGGAGAAAGAAGAGAAAGAAACGTTGATTGACTGAGTTTCTGAGACTCCCAACGGCTAGTGTGGTCTGCAATGCAGGCATGTGGCCTGACGGGAAATTAAACCAGAGACCTTTCAGTTCACAGGTTGGTGCTCAATCCACTGAGCCACACCAGCCAAGACTGTCTCCCTCAATTAAAAAAAAAAATTGTATGCATTTGCATTCTATCTAAATTCTTGTTATTCAAACAATATTGTAGAGAAGACAGTAAATTTCTAGAATCTCTAATCCAATCATTAAATCAAACGTATCTGTATTATAGACTAAGAACTCCATCTAGACATTGAGCTTCTACCCAAGGTCAAAACAAGGGAATAAAAACATTGACCATCATCTAATTTATGTGTAACACAAACAATCCAAATAGAATAAATTTTGGTAGTAAGAGTTGTTCAGCTAAAACAGCAGAAAAGAGAAAGAGCATATGAATGGCAACCAATTATAATTTGCATGGTCCCAAATAACTCATGGCAAAGACCAGAGTTTAACAAAAACCTGAAAAAGCCACCTGAACAAGATAGGGAGAGACCTGGGGGAGAACTTCAGGTGCTGAAAACAGCTGGTACCAACACTTAACTCAGAACAGGGTTGCCCTTGGCAACATGGCCAACAGGGTGATCTTTCTGAGGAAACTTTGGAAAATAGAAGTTCAAGATAAAATCAGGAAAGGCTTGTGAATGATGATAACAACTTTGCACTTAAATACATGACAAACTTTAAGCTAAGGGTTTACTCAGTAGGGTCAGGTAGGCTTCTGTCCTTTGAATAGACTGAAAATTAAAACTAGAGAAACGTCTTAGGGGACTACAACAATGCAGGTGAGAATTTCTTGTAGCTTTGACACTGGTGATAGGAAAGGAAATAGAATTAGTCAGCTTATGATGGTTTATCACACTCCTGAGCTAAGAATGGATGATACCAAACTATTTGTTTAATACTAACTCCTATGAGAGAGGCTCCATTTTCAGGGGTCCAGCCTAATACTGGGAGGGGAGGAGGCAAATCTGGACTGAAATTGGGGCATGCAAATTTATTATAAAAATTCTATTAAGAAGAAGTTAAATCTAGTGTTCTGCCTATACTTTAATTATAATATTTCTGAAATAATAATTGGATATGGAAACAAATACAATTGTTGTCAGTGGAAATCCTCTTTTCAGGGAACATAGAAAGTCATTATGAGGACCCGTGAAGGGGTGACTGTGGTGTGGCAAAATGGTTTATTTTGGTGGATCTGCCTCTGGGTTTCCAACTTTTCATCTCTCCACTCCACCATGGAAAAAATCAAACTGTGTCCTCAGCAAGGCCAAAACAAAAGCCAGTATCCAGAGATTTAAGTTCATATTAAAGCTTAGTACTTGGGAGCCCATGTAGTCTTCCAGTGGGAACTATTGAATTCACATGGTCACATGTTCTCAGGTGAGGGAATGTGCAAATGAACAGGGTGAACTTGGGTCACATAGCAAGAGGGGGAGAGAAGGGAGGAGGGAGGAAGGGAGAGAGAAAATGAGATCATAAAAAAGTAAGAGCGAGGAGGGTTTCCAGGAGAAAAAGATTGCTTCTTTGTTTCCCTGCAATTATATTAGCTTGAATTTGGGGTGGACCAGGTGCTTTATCAAAATAATCAATCAATTCCCAGACTTTCAACTTTCAAGGGTTTTTGGATGGGTCCTTCCCTAGTTGGACTGTCAAGCACCTCCCTGCCCTGAGCTCCGCAACAATTCATAAGGGAGAAGGGAGGAGTATGAACCTCCTGGGGTGTGAAGCGGTAGCTCCCTGGTAAAACCAGCAGGCTCATGCTCCCCAGTTTATTAAGCTTAATATTTGCTTCGGCTTCCTTTACTTGCTTCCTTATATTAATAATATGCTTCAATAACACTTTGATTATTATAAAACTGCTAGCAGGCCTCTTGGTAACTAAAACATAAACTCCAAATTTGCCTTTAAGGGAATAAATTGGCAGTGATTAAACAACAAACAATGAGACACAAGCAAAAACTTTCATGAATCTTTGTGAAAGTTTTAAATCAAATCCATTTTCTTTTCTGGGCTCCAAAGTTCAATAAATGGGTTGGCAAGAGAAACTATGCTTACTTTTTAGGAGGGAGGCCTTCAGAGATTATGTTTATTAAATGGAGAATTGGGATTGCAAGATTGGAGAGAGTTCATTGTTTTCTTTTTATCTGGGTGCTCAGATTAGTTGCCAGAAGCTTAGACAGGGAGGATGCAGGTAAGGATAATTTTACCAGCAAAGGTCCAGGTGATAGAAGAATGGAGGAAACCCTTGAGAGACAATTGACCTACATGACAGTATCAGTTGGAATCATATCTGCATCAATTACTCCTTTATGCCAGGTTGTAATTCTGTCTGTCTAAATTTCAGCAAAGTTTTAAAAATGTGCAAATTTTATGTGAGGTACACCCTGGAACTTTCATGGATGCCCATGAATGCCATGAAAGACATTAGGCCAATCCTGCGATCTTTATGAAATAGAGAAATGGCAGCCACAGATGACTGTAGGCTGGCTAATGTAATAGATTGACATGAAGGACAGCTTTGTGATGTATGTAAGCGTAGCCTAAAACTCCCACATATAAATGGAAAAGTTAATTGGAAGAAGACTTGAATTCTTGAGATCAAGAAAGATGACTAACAAACTAATATTACTTAGGTAATTTTCAAAAGGAAACCTTAAAATCTAGAATACTCAGAGACTAATAGCTCAAAGAAGACATTAGGTACTTGCCTTCCATAGAAATATAATAGTATATTATCACACGAAGACCCATTAGCCCTGTGTTTCTGTGTCAAGAGATGGAATCTGGTGTGTTTGTCACCAACTGAGCATTAAAGGTTCAGAATGGCCATCAAATACTATGTTCCCCTCGTTTGGTTAGTCACTGCTGAGCAATCAGCTTTAAATGTGCACAGATCATTTACCCATGTTCACTCGCATTAGTCTGGGCTAACATTCATGATTGACAGGCTTAGAACTGCTAACCATGTTCTCATTTCGTTCTACAACCAAAATCACATCTCTTCATTATACACAATGGGCAATTCCCTTACTTTGTAGACTTTGTCAAGCATAACTAATGCTTGAAGTGTAAAATTTCTGCAGCCAAATTCCTTGTAATCCCTGGGATGCACCCCATCTGCTCTTTCATATTTTTCACTCACACAATATGGTAGTTTCAAACCCCTTTCCTCTTACATGTCAGTGTATATAACAGACATATGCTACTGTTCCTTCTTCTTCTTTTTTTTTTTTTTTGTAACACTTGTTTGAGTACGTTTAGTAAAGTTTTACATGTTTTTTTAGAATTAAAAAAGGATATATATCATGTATATTAAAATCATGATTTATATATGAGATGCTTTAAATGTCAGCTGAACATTACCACTTTGTACCTTTCAAGGAGTAAGCCAGATAATTAATATCCTGAACTTCCTCTTCCCCATCCTGAAATCTCATGTAAGTGTATTTATCAAAATTAGTTAGAAGTCCAAGACTAAAGAAGACTATTGACATAGGCCATACAGATTAGTCTATCAGAACACAGAACAAAGTAAAGAATAGAAATTGTGAGACACCGCAAAGATTTTTGAACAAGAATAAAGAAAAGTCATTCACCAAACTATTTGTGTAAGAACAAAACCAAAACCTTTCAAGTGAGAGTAAGATGCAGCTTGAACTAAAGTCTATGCCTGTGAATAGAGATCAGTAATGATTAATTTATATTTAAATGATATAATGAGATCCTATAGGAAAGGAGATAGATATGGTTACCTTTTGGACAGGGGAACAACCTTCTTGTTTCCACCAAAATATTGGTCCAAATGCTGAGACTGATGATATTAGACACACACATACACACACAAACAAGATAGTTGAAGGGTATTTATTTGCTTACAATCAATGTGACCTCAAGTTTAGGAATTTATTTTTTTTTAAATCACATTATTTTCTAAGTTATTATAAGAACTCATATTTTCTATTGATTTTGCTTCTCATATTTTCTATTGATTTTGCTTCTGATATTTTCCAGGTCTTATTAAAGTGAACACATAGTGACAGTTCATGTACTTTCTTTTCTACATTTAGAGACTTCCACAAATCTCAGATTTTGGAAAAAAAAGATCAGAATGTGACCTAAATTCTTAAGACTTTTAAAGAAGTGATTATGCTTTTTAAATGACATTTAATAGTTACAATGTGATACATATTTTAGAGCAAAGCATTTCAAAGGCTGATGTTTAAAATTATTATTTTAATACAGATTTAATGGTCTATTTGTATTGCCATACTTCATTACATACAAATAGATGTAACAATAGCAGGGAGCTAGAACATAAACTTTTCTTTGTATTAGTATAGTTTTCTATGATTAACTTCTCATTTTTCCAGCCAATGACTCATGTTATAAGGCATGCAAACATTCTGATCAATGTTATTAAGAAGTGTAATGAAAATTATGTATGCTGTTTTTTCAAAATGATGAGCTGTTTCAACTCCCCAGAATTAAAATTAATGTATCAGAGTTGTACTCCGAGGCTAGTGGAATGGAGGCTGTGATAGGTTGAACTGAGTCTCCAAAAAAATTTATGTTGAAGTCCTAATTAAAAGTACCTTTGAATATGACCTTATTTGGAAATAGAGTCTTAGAGTTGTAATTAAGATGTACATTAAGATGAGCTAATTCAGGAATAGGATGAACCTTTCATCTGATAGGACTGATGTCTTTAACCCTGGCTGGTGACACAGTGGATAAGGTGCCGGCCTGTGAACCAAAAGGTCACTGGTTCAATTCCCAGCCAGGGCCCAAAGGAGATTGCAAGCCAGGTCTCCAGCCAGGTCCATCAAGCTAGAGGCAGGTGATAGGTAACCATACATTGATGTTTCTCTCCCTCTCTCTCTTCCCTTCTCTCTGGAAATAATAAATAAAACCTTAAAAAAATAAGACTGGTGTCTATAAAAAAAAAAAGAAAGAGGTAATGTACACAGATAGGAGACACCATGTGAAGATACAGACACTGGGAAGGCAGAAGACCATGTGAATCATAAGACAGAGATTAGAATTATGCAGCTTCAAACCAATGAAAGTAAAGGATTGCCAGCAACCAACAGAAGGTAAGGGAAAGAGTACGGCCATGCCAATATCTTGATATTAAACTTCTAACCTTCACAACTGTGGAAGGATAATTTTCTATTGTTTTAAGCAACCCAGTTTATGGTACTTTGTTAGAACAGCCCTAAGAAATGAGTCTAGGGCCCAAATATCATCCAAATCAAAGTCTGCCTGTAAGGTTACATATTCTGGTTTTCCTAGGCCAATTTACAAAGGCCAATTCTTTAGTACAATAATGTCAAAGCAGGTGCCATGAAAATGGAGAGCCATGCACCACTCTTCTTGGATTCTCTTCCTCAAATTTTTTCCCTACCTCTTGACTTATAGATGCCTGTGATTTCAGACACACATGGCTATATTTATCATTTATAAGTACTTAAAAGTGATTGGGCCAGCCTGCACTTTAGGGCTCTTCTTTGAAAAGGAAGGCATAGTTGATGAATTTGAGTACAGCTTCTATAGGCAACTTGTTTTCTTTGTGGAGTTGCTTCCTATGACCATGTACATACAAAAACATAAAGGGAGAACTCTATGATTAAATTGTTATACTTGTTTTTAAAGGTAGCTCCTTATATAGGTATGTACTTACAGTTTAGTATTAGGTAGCACAATGACCTGATCATGCAGTAAAAACAAGTAGTGATGGATTATGAATTTAACTGAAAGTATATTTTGTCAAATTCAGCATAATGTGCTTTATAGCTGGCAATCACACCTGAGTCCTAGTCCAGTGCTTAAAATAATCACCATTGTGTATTAGTAGTAGTTTACCATTATTACGGCAGATAGCTTAGCATTAATTTGGATGTTACTATGCTTCATTTATAGGGTACAAAGCCAATTGATAGGGGCCTCACTTGTGCCAGAAGTTTAGATAAAATAATAGACCAACCTCTGTGTAAAATATGCAGACAGCCACCTAGATATAACAATGGCTAAGTAGTATTAGACAAGAATTATTTCTTGAGTCATAGTGCCATTTCTGTATCATCATGTAACCCTTGAGAACTTGTCCCACCTTAAACATGGTTCAAAGAAGTCCCATTGTAAATCTAATCATGTAAAATTGAAGGATCATGACTCTTTTGCTCCAGTAAGATAGTAAAATAATCTGTATCTGTTCGGGTCCACAAATGGACTGCCCATTTATACACAACAGTTGGATGAAGTTCTCTAATCCCAGATCCCAACATATCTTTAGTATCAATGGAGTTTCCAGTATTAGTAGGGCCTGCTCACCAAAGGCTCAAATAAGATATGAAATTGTTTATAAAATTTATTCTGTGGTTCTTGAGAGGGTAGAATTTTTCATGTCAAGGCTTGTTTTATTGCTTATCTCCACTGTTTTTGGCGTTTATTGATAGGGTTACCACCCAATTTTGTCTATTTGTCTAATGACTTGGGACAGAGGTCAGAGTAAAATTCCTAGACATAAGATGGCCAATATCTATAAAAGCCCACCAGCATTGAGAATATTTTATTGTAGCTGGTAACAACCAATCAAATTTCCTCTCAATAGGCTGTGAAATGTCTCTGTGTGCTTCAAGCTACACAGATCTCTGAAAAGTTCTGGAGAGCTCAGATCAATTGCCATTCTCTTCATTTTAGTACTTTTGGATAATATTGAAAGTAACATGCAACACAAGCAAATATTTAAGTATGAACATTTACCAAAATCATAGTTGTAATTAATTATTTGCATGTTTTGAATTTTCATATTAAGTTACTATTAATTCCACCCACAGAATACGATCCCTGGGGTCTTCAGGAGAGTGAAAACACATTGCATTCTTAGCAAAGGGAAGGCAAACCTGAGAGGTATGATGAGGACGTCATTAGCAATAGCCAAGGTTATATACAAATCCAGCACTAAGAGTGATGTATTCCAATGCTGTAACAATGTTAGTCATTTTTGAAACACTATTGTTTTTTTTAATGTTTAAATCTTTTTTCTAAGATTTTATTTATTATTTTTAGAGAGAGAAGACAGGAGAAAAGCAGAGAGGGAGAGAAACATCAAAGTATGGTTGTCTTTCACCTGCCTCCAGCTGGGGACCTGGCTGGAGACCTGGCTTGCAACCTGGTTATGTGCCCTGGCTGGGAATCGAACCAGTGACCTTTGGGTTCACAGGCCCACACCTATCCACTGACCCACCGCCAGGAGCTTCATGTTTAAATCTTGATGGTCTACATTACCCTGAGGTTCTAAGCCCAATCGTCTCCCACAGAAATATTATATTATTAAATTTGAATAGAATATTGTGCAACACCCTTGCCAGCATAAAAAAATTTACGCAATGCCCAAGTAATTTGTCTCCCCTTGTTCTACAATTTAGTTTCAATTTTCCTATCTTGGAAACATGTAGGAATATAAGCTCTTTTGGCCATACGTTTGGCTGACCTTCACAGAGACCAACAACAATGGGGACAAAGAATTCATTTCAAACAGCATGTAGATGTGATTAATGTCCAGGATATCTCCATAAAACATACAGGCTGACCAAAAATAAAAAAGGAAAACAAAAACAAAAAACAGCAAGTGCACTCCAGGCACAACATGCAAAATTCCAGGCATGTAAGTTTTCTCTACTAAGTTCAGATACCCTTGGGTCTCCACCTTGGGATCCAGGAATGAATGCCCAAATGTTATCTTTGCCTTCATTAGCCTTGGTTTCACAATTCTCTCCGCATACATTCCAAATAACAGCTACATATTAGCCCATTAGTTAGTTTAAGTCTTTGTTCCCCACAGTCTAAAATCTATTTCATTTTTTCGCATCATCGAGTCTGCTTGGTTGATGACCTCTATCTCAGCTGCCTGCACTTGCATCTTTAATTAGGTGAGTCTCAACTTTTAGCCATAACACATGCAAATTCTTGCTATTTGTTTGGTTGTTTATTCTCCTAAGAGCTTGGGCTTCTATACTCAGGCTAAGAGCAATTTTACTAACAGAGCTTTCCATTTCCACATAGCGCTCCATGGCTTTCATATCTTTTGCTGCTGAGAGATTTTGTGGCTAACAGACTCCTCCATCCTGCACTGACCCACACACTGGGAATAGACATGGCTGAGACCTCACTGGCCCTGGCCCAGTGAACTTTATAAACCTCTGAACACCTCAGCTCCTGGACTGCTCCAGCCACACTTTTTCATAATAAGAGTAACCCTGTCTCCATTCGGAGGGAATGTTTCCCACCAGTGGCATGCCACAATTCAAATCTGCCTCCCAAAAGACGGAGAGGTGGCTCTTAAATGTTCTTACCACAAAAAATAACTGAAGTTATGTGACCTGATAGAGACTAGAGCGATAGTGGTCATCATGTTGCAATATAAAAATGTGTCAGATCAACATGGTATTCACCTGAAACTTACACAATGCTGTAATGTCCATTATATTTGCACAAATATACAAAGCACTGCACACTATCCATTAAAGATATAAATGGGCTAGAGCCCTTCCTGGTGTGTTCAGTTGATTAGAGCATCCTCTGAAACTGAGAGGTTGCAGTTTCACTCTCCAGTCAGTGCACATGCTTAGGATTCGGGTTTGATTCCAGGCCTGGTGGGCAGGAGCCCTGGTCCAGACATGTGAGACGCATGATCTGGTAACCTGCAATCTTTAGTCTAGGGGTATAGAGGAGGCAAAGGGCCAATACTTCTGTCTTGCATCAATGTTTCTCCATCTCTCTTCCTTTCTCTCTAAAATCAATGAAGAAAATGCTCTTGGGTAGGATAAAAATAAATAAAATTAAGATAGAAAGGATTATTTTCCCATCCTTATGAAAAATTTTCAAAATAAACTACAGGATCAGAAATTGTCTTGGATTCAACAGGCTGAGGTCACAGCATAGCTGAGCATCCATTAGCTAGAGAGGCACATTTCCAGGAAGCAACAAGCAGATTCATTTGCTTAAATGAGGCAACAATGTTTTTAAATTTAAATTTCACATGTTAAACATTATTTCTAAATTTTCTGAATTTTGTTTGATTTGTTTCCAATCAGCTAAAGATATTTATTTCTTCTGAGTATAATTTATCTAATTTAATATGTAAATAATTGCATTTTGACCAGAAAGTGTGTTATATATAACCGTAATCTTTTATGACTTTAATAGAATTGCTTCGTAGTAAATTATGTGCTCAATTTTCATAAATGTTCTGGGCATACTTAAAAAATTATGTCATTTGTACTTCTATGGAATATTGATTTGTATGTTTCCATTAGTTCAAATTTACTAATTGAATATGTCAGATCTTAAATATTTTACTATTTTCATTATTTGTGCGGTCTTACTGGTTTCTGTGCTCACAAAATCTATGCTCACCAATGTCAAGTGTATGCCTTTTCTTTTTTAATTTAATTTTATTGTTGTTGTATTACATCCATCCTCTTTTTTCTCCTCTGTCCCCTTCTCCACCCACCCACTCCCCCACAAAGTCAATCCCACTTGTCCATGTCCATGGTTCTTCCATACTAGGATCTTGAAGTGTATGCCTTCTTAAGTTATTGATTGTTCTCCATATTTCCCTAAAACTAGAGAAATATTCATTTTAAATTATATCTTAAATATGCTACTATGTTATTTAATTGTAATATTTAGTTTTGAAGAAAATGTATTCCATATATATGCTTGTAAGTGGAAAACCTTGTCTATGGAAAGAAGAGGGCAAGAAAAAGGATGTTTAAATTCATGTGAGGTAGTATCATCATCCTTATTCATCATTACACAGCATATCAACAGTACCTACCTAATATTCGTTAACTTTCCTTCAAAACCATGGTTTTACTGATTTGTATATAACAAAGGATTACTGGGTAAAAATAATTAAAATAAAATTTATTATCATCTCAATTAATTTTCATCATTGATTTCTTTTCTGAACTGGAAATAACTTAAGCTTCACTAATGGATATCATGGTCAACCACAGTGATAAGTTAGAAACTCCTATTCTTAGTTCCTTTTTTACCTGTTGCTAGAGGCTAATAAAACATTACAGTAGACATTTTGGGTAAGGTCAATACATTTTTAGAAAATAGAAAACAGGAAATTTAGAAAAGCAAGAACAATTTACTACAGTAAACTATTTTGGCTTTATTATTTGTAAAATTAATGCTGTTTAATATGCTATCTTGTAAGATATTTAAACTAGAAGGTTCTTCTGTTAATATAAATTTACAAAGAAAAGATCCAAATACTTTGCAGCTTACTATCTGACACATTGTAATCTCTCATACTTAGGTGTTGCTATTTTATCAAATTAAAAATAAATTTTATGCATCTTATCAGAAATTAGTTCTTGCTTTGAAGTTTAATCTGTTTGTCATTTAACTTTCCAAATGCCTTTTTTCTCATACACGTGTGTCAGCAGTAGACCTTTGTATCATAGGCCTTCCAAACAGATGGCGTGGGACCGTCATTACACTAGAAGTTAACCACTAAATACCCTGTTGGTTTGTTTGATGTATTATGAATGCTAGCTAGAATCTTCCCTGTTCTGATGATAAAATTCATGGTATCTGAGCTTTATCAAAAACAGTCATTTTATTTTCAAAAATTTTGTTGCAGTGAGAGGCATGCTGAGGCTATTATGCATTCACACCACTGGAATGATGTCAATCAGCCTTGAATAATGAACATATTTAAAGTTAGGACACTAATTTTAGTGGTTTTACACAACAGAATGACACATTGAATATCCAGAAAATGATGTGTAGAGACAAATCTATTAAGGTTATGCTTTACTAAATGACATTTAATTTTATCAAATGGAACCATCTGAATTTGGTCTTATGGACTTCCACTACTTTATCAGTTTCTGAAACTATCTTCAAAATGCAGTTCATCATAAAGTACATGAAAAGTCAGACCCATTGTTTTAAAATGCTTAATTTTATATGTATACAATAAAAGGAATGAATAAGCAATGCATTATCAAGACCTTCGTATAAAAGTTAATTTTTAAAAAAATTTAGGCACCAGTTTTTGAAGATCAAAGCAAGATTTTGGACCAGCATGAGTTGACTAAAAATAAGAAGGAAGGCTGAATTAATTTGAAGCAGAAGATAAAACCTGGCTGAACTTGAAAGTACGGCTCCATCTAAGTGTGGCTAAGACAAATAGAGTAAGGGTATATGCAGAGAAGTGCAGATAATTTAAAGGTAATTTATAGAAAATTGAAGATAACAGAAATAGACTGGATTGATGCCATTACTAGAGGGTTATGGCCAAGAATGTTTGAAACAAATGGTGTCAAATTGCATGGCAAACATGCAACCCTGAGTTTTCAAAAAGCTCAAAATATGATGTTAGTTATTGAAAGTGACTAGATTAATATTTACTGAATGCCTACTAAGTGCCTCACACAATAGACTAAAAATGTAAGAAGCAAGCTAACCTATTTCCTATAAATCCTCCCGGTAAGTATAAGAAAATTTAAACTGTGACTTTGAAGACTCAAACCTAACCATGTGGATCTTTTGATGGCCTGATCCTGAATGTAAAACATTCCAGGGTGTGTTACTATGGGGATCTGGTGGGAACACGGAGATGGAAATGAGTTACTCTGCTTCCATGTTCTATTTTCTTTACTAGTCAGCAGTAGGACTATTTCATAATAAACTCAACCTCTTCCCTCTTCTATTCTTTTAAATTTGTGACTGGGAAACATTGATATATGTTTATTATAGTGCTCTACCAATTATTTTATAATGTCCATGTAAATTTGCTTTTCTTTCTTGGTTAAAGCCTGTTGAAGAAAATATTTGTCAAAAATTAAGAAATTGCAAAACTGAAGCTACCGAATTAATAGACTTTAGTAGGACTTGAATGTGCATATAAGAATAGTCCATAGCCTGGGAACTTTACAAAATAAAAGCAGATATGAAGCTTAGGAGCATAAAGTTGCAAGATGGTTTATAAAGAGAAAATGAGGAAGTTATTTATTCCGACAGTGATTGGTTATTACAGTTTCAGTTTGGGGACAGCAGGGGTTTGGTTAACAGTGATTAATTATCTCCTACCAAATTTAGGATAATGACTAAATTTTTTTCCTATAATTGTCATAGGCATTTACAAGAAATAGCCTAAGTTAAATTTTGCTTGTGCTCATGAAATAAACTAGATTTAGCTTTGCTTACTTGGCTGAAACAATTTGTTTGCTCAGGGTATCCTCAAATCTGGTCTTCATTTTGTATGTCATTTAACATGTTGTAGAATCTTCTTAAACCAGACTTTACTATGAATCTTTTTATTTTAGGGTGATGGAAGTTTCTAGAAACTGAATAGGAAGAGACCTAAGCCTTACATGGACTTTTATTAAAATATTATTAATGTTGTTTTCAGTCATCTGACTTTTAAATGAGCTTTTCAGTTACTTGGATATTCCAGCACAGAAGTAGTATTGATTATTTGGTAATTTGGTCTCTGAAAAGAATTTGCCTGCTCCCACAAAACCATCTTTGCAGATAATACGTGGCTGGTGTCCTAAGAGAGAGAGGGTACACTCACTGTTTTATTGTTCTCTATAAGCAGAAATGTGGAGTCCATTATGGAATTCAAAGTGCTTTTGCTTTATAGTAGCAAAAAATGTATCAAAATAATTACTTGATTATATGCCAGCAACTCTGGGTTTTATTTGGAGATTGCTGACAGATTGTCCTATAAGAAGCAAGAATTAGAACCAATCGCCTTTACAAAATCTATTGTAGACATAGACATCAATAAATATTTTGTTGATTGAATAAATAAAGGTCTAAAAATTAACAGGCACAAGCTGAACAATAGCCATGGGTTACAAAATGTTTTTCTTACAAAGTAATTCATGATATGTTACTACTGTTTCTACATGTGTATGTTAGCCTATAATCATGTTATATAAAATAATACAGATAATGAATTAACAAACCCTTTTCCCAATAGCAGTGCAAACTACTATATTTTATGAAGTATATTTGAAATTTGAACAATACTGTGGTAATTGCAAGGAAGGAGGCGGATGGGAAGAGGTGAAAAAGGATATGTGGTGAAAAAGGATATAGGGTGAAAAATAAAAATCTTTAATAAACTTAATGCTTCATCAATACTTATATTGATTCAAACCCTTAAACCCTAAAATTTTTATTAAATAATTCAAATTACAAGGCAATCTTATGTTAACTTAAGTCTAACACTCATTTTTAATTTGGTTATTCAAACAAAGCCATTTTCAACTTTGCAGCTGCCATGAAAATGGCAATATATTGGCACAACAGAGTTGCTATAATGGAGTTTTCATTTTCACTCTAATGAGAAGGTAACCTTTCATGTGGTTCTTCTAGTAAGCTACTGGCTATTTTTGATAGCCCGGTGTTACCTAATGACTTATCTCTTAGTAATACATTTTGTCATTTTTATATATATATATACTACCTATATATTTTTAAGTTAAACAGCATAGATGCTTAGTAAAACATTCCTGTAAGCAACATTTGGTTGTCATTCATTTTATTGTTAAAAATTTTAATGGATTATAATATTTGTAGTACATGATTGTTATTTTTATAACTTAAGATATTAAATATTTGTATAGTTTATAAAAATATTTGTATAGTTTTTAAACAATCATCTAATGCAGATCTTAACCAGTAAATGTTTTTCTTCCCTCCAATGTTAGCTTTTTCTTCTTTTGTTAATATCAATAAATTATTATAGGACCATATATTTAAGGTAAATATGTATTTTTAGTATATTTGCTGAATAGAAAAAATGGTACAATTTTTACATGTTTGTGCTGCACATTTAATTGAGTAAAATATGTTATAAATAATTAGCTTTTAAAATTGTATCAAAATAAAGTTTTTAAGGCATCTTCTCTATTGTTCTCAATATCCACCTAAAATTGCTTTTGTGAAAAATATATTATGGGCTTATATAACTTTAGGAATTATATCTGAACAATTTAAGTAAGTGTACATCATAAGTAAACCTTTCTTTACAATAATAGCTGACATTTTTAGAGCTCTTTCTTGGACCCAAACATGTTGCATGCTTTGAATATATTAACATAATTCATCTTCTTAATGACTATATTAGTTACTTACTTACTGTTTTGAAGTTGAGGAAACTACAGAATCAGAAGGTTAAGCAATTCACTCATTGTAGGAGTTGGTAAGGTGAAAAACACAGATTCTAACCCAAGTATTTTGGCTCTTAGTTTCTTACACTTTGCTTATAGTTGCTAGATTATGATAACATCTTTTTCTTCTCTCTTAAATTATATTTGAATCCATTATCTCACTGGGGTAGAAGAAAGCAAAGAAATCCAAAATACAAGTTTTAAGATTTTTGATAAGGAAAATGTGATATTTTGATGCTACTAATCAGAGAATTGAAAAATACTGAAAGACTAAATTAAAATGAGCTCTTTCTGTTAGGAGAGAAACTCTGGCTTCTTCTTGCCAATGCTGTAAAGAATTACAGATCAGCGAGCCTGTTAGCATGTGAACAAAATTATTAATGAATGGGAGAGCACAAACAAGGGTGGCCAAAGGCCGGGGTGGCAAGCCTGCCCTAATGTGGCCAGAGGGCCAGGGTCCTATGGGTCAAGGGAACCAGAAAAGCAAGTCCTTTGTTTTGAGCCGGGATGGGAGGTGAGGTTACATATTAGTTGACAGGTAAAGGTGGTGCCAGCTTTCCAGGATGACGGGGCGGGGGTAGTGGGGGCAGGATAACCAAAGGTGTTAATGGGCTTCGTCCTTTAGGTACTATGGGCTCTTTTCTGCCTTGCAGGCCTTAGGATGTAAACACAGTTTCAAAGACTTTCCTTCCCAGACAGAGGAAAGGACACATACAATGCCAAGGACTTTCCTCTTCCTGTGCTAACATGTTTCCTGTGATGTTGGAACACCTGGAAGTATTATCAGACCAGGCCCAGGACTGCTGGGTTAGCAGGTGAGACATGTCTGCCTCTGCTGCTAGCCTCCTGTAACATTTCCACTCAAAATTAAATGTTTACCATGAATTTTAAACTCTGGAATAACTTTTAACTCATTGAAATAATTATTTCAATGTATGTCAATATAAATTATATACACATAGATGTATTATATACATAGCAGACATACTTTATCCAATGCTATGATAAATATTTTACGTGATCACAGTGACAACTTGACCTATGGATCACATCTTCCCCCAAATCCTATGATTAATTAGTTAAGGAAATGGATTATTATTTAATTTTCTACATGCTTCTATATTTTAGCTACTGTAGCATTTTACATGAAATGTTAACAGAGAATTGCCAGGATGTGGGGATAGTCCTTATCTTTAGACCTTTGACTGTATCTACACTTTAGTTAAAACTCTAACGGTCAATGTTTACATACACAGCCTGGCCAAAAGGTGAGAATGGAACCTGCCTGGGAAATTCTTGGGAATGAGTTAATGAAGTTAACTCATGCCGTTGGCGATCTTCGATCTTCGGTGAGGCAGCAGTAAAGCAAATGGTCTAATAGATAATTCTACTTAGCTCCTTCTTGTTGATGGACCTTTTGTTTATGAACTAGTTTTCCTTTGAACTGCATACCTGTGTAACTGCATGTAGCAACTGGGTAGGATAAAAACCCCAGCCTGGTGATGTCAAGTTGAAGACAACTTCTTAAAAGTCTCTTCCCTGGCCACTCCTGGTTTTTCCTGTTCCCTGTTTTCATTCCCCCAGTAAACTCGTGGCTTGATTCCACACAGGTCTCTGGGTGTGATTTCTCTGAGCAAGGCTGCCCTTGACAAGAATAAGTTTTAGAACTAAGACATCCTAAGGGAAATAGAAAATAATAAAAACCAGGCAAAGCCCCAGTGGATAAGGCATCAGCTTGTGAACCCAAAGGTCACTGGTTCCATTCCCCAGCCAGGGCACATAACCAGGTTGCAAGCTAGGTCTCCATAGCTGGAGGCAGGTGAAAGGCAACCATACATTGATATTTCTCTCCCTCTCTGACTCTCTTCCTTCCCTTCTCTCTGAAAATAATAAATAAAAAATATTTAAAAACCAGTTAATAGTCCTTGATACATGATATAATTCATGTAAAAAAGTACTTTTTCTTTCAAAATATCAACATATCTGGATATAATTAAAGTTATAATTTTTATAAAATTATATCTGTATATAATTCAACTATAACTTCTCAGAAATAGTTTGAAGTACTTTATTTTTACATTTGTTGCAAAATTGTTTCATTTCCATCGGTCTCTGAATACTCCTTTTCTATATGTTGTATTACGTTCCAAAACAATGATTTTCAATTAGAACATTTAGTAGTAACAGTTCTTAGCTTGATAATAAATTTTGAGTTCATAATGAAAAATAAATGAAAACTAATGTGTCCTTCAGAACTGGGAGAATAAAAGGAGGAGCTGGGGATTTCGAAAACACTTGGCAACTTGGAAGAGGCAGGGCCTTGAAACACTGAACCTGAGATCTGCAAAGGCCTGGGACCCGGGCTTCTTGAATTCTCCTAAAAAATAGAAGGTGGGGCCTATATTCCCCTCATGTGTATCCTTATCAGAGCAGTAACTAAGAGACAGCATCGGGAGTGATTCTGTGCGATCTTACTTCCCCTTGCTTCTCTTGGGATGTTTGCGGTGGGGGGAGACCATCTGCCATCTAAACACTCTCTCCCCCAAGACAGCCAAGGTGGAGGGGGCACCCATGTCCACTATGTAGGTGGCCCAGCTGAGCTTTCAGCCGACAGCCAGCGTCAACTCCTAGACATAGCAATGTGCCATCTATTGTGAATGGTGCTGCTATGGACATAGGGGTGCAAAGGTTCCTCTGAATTGGTGTTTCAGGATTTGTTGGTTATAACCCTAGCAGTGGAATCACTGGGCCAAAAAGCAGTTCTATTTGTAGTGTTTTGAGCAAATTCTGTGTTGTTTTCCACGTGGCTGCCCCAGTCTGCATTCCTACCAGCAGTGCAGTAGGATTCCCTTTTCTCCACATCCTCCCCAGCACCACTTGCTTGTTGATTTGTCAGAATGATGGCCATTCTGACAGGTGTGAGGTGGTATCTCATTGTGGTTTTAAATTGCATCTCTCTAATGGCTAGTGATGTTGAGCATCCATTCATATGCCTGTGGGCCCTTTTTATGTCCTCCTCAGAGAAGTGTCTGTTCAGGTCCTTTCAGTGGATGAATGGATCAAAAAACTGTGGTACATTTAAACAACAGAATACTACACAATGGAAAGGAGGAACATTTTGTTACAGCATGGATGGAACTAAAGTTTTATGCTTTGTGAAATAAGCCAGGAAGCAAAGGACAAATACCACATGATCTCACCCAAATGAGAAACTAATGAACAAAACAAAAGATGAGCTGAATGGAACCAGAAGTGCAGAAACAAAAAGCAAAATGAGGATGACCAGAGGGGTGGGGGCAGGAGAAGAAGAGGGGGAAGAAGGGAAGGATTTAGTCAGGGAGAAATTTTGGCACCATTTGCTCTGCAGTCAAGAGAATGGAGCACATGGAAACTGTGCTCATGGTAATGTATGTAATGACAAATCATTTTTCCTCCAGGCCTCATAGTCAGATTATTTGTTTGCTTTTACCTAAGCAGAATATAGGGAGAGCATGTATTGGAAAGAAAACAAAGTAGGCATATACCCAAGGGCACCAAACATAGAGATACAGGGAATGTTATCACAAAGAAAGAGAAAATAAATGAAAATTTGTACCCTGAATTATATTTTCCAAAGCCACTGCCCCTAACACAGATGATAAACTAATTTCATTTTTGTGAACTTATGTTAATAGAAGCATCTCTTTAATGAAGTTGTTTAAGGAGGAGAAAGACAGAGTCTCATGGAACCAAACCCTCTGACATGATATTAAAACCCACATCTTGTTTGGTGTCAGGGCCAGCATGACATGTGTATTGTACAACCTGTTAAAATCACAGAGAAGACTCTTGCTTCACTTACGGCTCTGCAGGTGCTATCTTGATAATAACTATTTTTGTTCTTTTGTAATAGTTCAACTACATAACATTTTGGAAAAGATAAAACTGTAGAGAAGATAAAAAGACAGGAGCTTCCAGGAACTGGTGAGTGGGAGAAAGGATGAGTTGGGGATGAACAGATAACTCTAAGGGTAGTGAAACAAATTTTTATACTATAATGGCAGGATCATGACATTATATATTTGTTTAAACCAATGGAATATAAAACACCGACAGTGAACCCTAATGTAAACTACAAACTGTGGGTGATAGTGAAGAATCATCAATTTTAACAAAAGTACCACTCTGGTGGAGAATATTGATCAAAGAGTAGGCATTATGTGTGGAGCGCAGAAGGAATATAGGAAATTGCTGGCCTTTTTTGCCAAATTTGGCTGTGAACCTAAAACTCCTCTAATAAAAGTTCGTTTCTTTAAAAAAAAAGAGCTTTGTATATTTATTTAACACTGAATGCCACAAATTATTAGCTCCCACAAATCCAGTCCTTCATATTAGTTAAACGTGAGCTGGAACTACAGATAAATCTGAAAGAGATGAACCATTCTAAATTAGAACAGGAGAGTGAATGCATGATGGCAAGTGCCCTTTTCCTCAATGAGAAAAAGCAGAACAGAACAGTTATTTCGTGTCTTACACTGCGTAGGGAATGTTGAGTTCCATCGGAAAATACAGGGCTGAATAAAGGATAGATGCTTATTTATAAAAAAGAAAAGGAACATGTAGCAATGTTAACTGTAGTAAAAAGTTATACAATTAAAAAAAAAGGTAACCACGGTACTTGGCATTCTTTCTACAAAGGGGAGTGGAGGGCCCATGATACTGGCATCGCTTGAAATATACATTTTTAGCAATTCAGTATCTCAAATCCTACCAAACATCCACTGGATCAGAACCTTCAATGTGCCAGAGAAATTTTATTAAAATGTAGATTCTGATTCAAAAACTAGGGGTGTGGCAGCCTTGGCTGATATGGCTCAGTGAACTGAGCACCAAAAATTAGGGGCATAATTTAGACCTATTAATTCAACTAAAATGTTGCCAAGTAAGGCTGCGGCTGCCATTGTGCTGTGAGTATTCATGGACATTTCTCAGCTGCTAGCCAGATGGTCACACAGAGACACAGAAATATAAACACCGAGCGTTGACTTAAATAAACTGTGTGATGAACAGCATCGGTTGGGTAAATAGAGGAAAAGTGCAAGAGTGGGTGTGGTGTATGAGGGAATATTTTTCATGGCATGATATCAAATTATTTCTAAAATAGGAATATTACCTATTTATATTACGACTTAATATTGCATGAAATGTGAACATAGCCATCTTGAACAGTTGAGTGAATTTCAACGTAGAAATGTAAAGAATCACTTCCTCTGCCTTTTGTTATTAAACACTAATTAAACAGGGGAATCTATGAAAATGTATACTGTTAAAATATATGGGGAATACACACTTGAAAATACAGTTTGATTACCTATTCTAAGTAGAAGTATAGATAATGTATTGGAAAAAAAGCTGGAATAAAAATGCAAAGAATAAGGTGCCGGCCTGGGAACCCAAAGGTCGCTGGTTCAATTCCCAGCCAGGGCACATAACCAGGTTGCAAGGCAGATCTTCATCCAGGTCTGTAGCTGGAGGTAGGTGAAAGGCAACCAGATATTGATGTTTCTCTCCCTTCCCCTCTTTCTGAAAAATAGTAAATAAAATATGTTTTAAAAAATGCAAAGAGCACATATGCAGAACCCATAGCCAGAGACAACAGTATGGTGATGGCCAGAGGGGAGAAAGACAATAGTGTCAACAATATTAATAAAGTTAAAAACTGAATTAAAATACAATTGTTTTGACTATTCAAAAGCAATAAAAAACCCTTAAGAATACAATTTGACTTTTGGCACAAATGTATTAAGATGACTATTTGACTATATAATTAATACTAACAATGATTTAACCAACATAAACAAATTAAGAGTAATCTAAAGTCTAATTAAAGCAAGATGTGAGTGGTTGAATTCATCTGCCATGATAATGGAAATATGTATCCTGGTTTGAGAAAGTGTCAGATCTTTATTTTGAATACAATGAGATAACATTGGCTCTTGTGGTTATGTTTATTATCAAAATATTTTCTTATCTTCTTTTTGGTTATTATTGTAATGGGACAAAAATAAAGTCATCTGCATAAAAAGTATGTTCCTTTTTATTTTCAGTTCTCTAGCTTCCTGGAGGATAACTGACCATGTGCGACTTCTTTTGTTTGGCAAGAAAGTCAGAAAAATTGTAACATTTTAAGACAAAGTTTTGGGTTGGTACAGATCCAAATTTTGAAGCGGTTCCAGACATTTCCAAGTAAGCATTACTTATAAAAACAACAACAAAAACAAAAATAATAAGGGCAATCAAAATCCATATGTTCCAGGATGAAACAATAAAACCGTTCCTTTCAGCTGTTTGCTTTTTTATCCATTGGCTCAACTCTTACCACACAAGCAGCACAATGCCTTTTTTTTATCCTTTTACACTATGCCATGAAAGTAAAAACCGATACACAATTTTCACACTACATTCTTTGACATTTTCTGCATTAGGTTGAGATGAATATAAGCAAAGACAGATGTCCGTAATCACAATGTCTAGATATGTTTTCATTAATTCTCCTCAAAGGAAAACTATGTTGCACGTTACTGTGTGGAGATGATGAAAATTATATATTCCTTACACACATCCTATCAAACTTGGTGTGTTCCAGTGTTTTTTTTTAAATAAAGGATTATTTTAAAAACATAACTTCATAAGTAATGTGGACACTTAAAAATTTCAAAATAAATGATGATACAATTTTATAAATAAAAATTTGACCTAATCATTGGTTCTGCAGATAAACTGATAACAATTTAGAAACTCAAAGATCTCTGGGTAAAGATTGTGTATAAATACAAATGTGTACTTTACAATAAAGGCTTTTGTAATATATAATCATTTTGCATTCCCCATTAAATTCTAAATATTTTTAGTATAGGACCCTACCTTTTGTCTTTGACTTGTGTCATATGTTCCTATGACTAAATCTGCAATAAAAAATATGATACCTTGCAATTTTGTATTTGTTGTTGTTGTTTAATTGTAGTTTTATTTTTCAGTAAAAACAATTGGAAAATAGGAAACCTGTTTATTATCATCTACTATTTTCTCAATCTTGCTTATATATTATGTAAATGATCGTAACTAATTAATTGTTTAGTTAATTGTAGAATACTACAAAGAATAACCCAGATATCCTAATATTCACTCCAACGATTAATGATAAAGCCTTTAATTCCCATTTGTGTGCTACAGAACCACATCAAGCTTAATTTTTCTGGGATCTGATGAATCATACTATTGATCTATTTACTACTCCCTGGAAGCATAACTTAAAGGTATAAAATGAAGATGTAAATATATAAATAGGTTATCATTTACATATAACTGCCTTAATAAAATTGTGTTTTTGAAAAGCGTATGGTTTCCAATTATGTTTACAAATAATAATAAAGAATCATCTTTTTCTTTTCTGGAATATGTCTTCCATATTATTGTTTTCTTCCAAAGCTCAAAAAATAAAAATAAACATAAAAAGAATAGACATTTCTAAAATATCTCATAGAATCCTATGACAATAAAGACAAAAATAAAACTCCTTTGAAAGTTAAAAATAATAATTTATTTTTGTATCTGAGGTGATATTTTTTATTTGCTTCTTTAAAAAGGTATGCAACAATTTAAGAAATATAACATTCCCAATCATCAGAACACTCACTGTCTTATGTTTTTCTTAATATTTTATTCATTATTTTTAGAGAGAAGTGGAGGGAGGGAGGAAGAAAGGGAGAGAAACATCAATGTATGGTTGCCTTCCACCTGCCTCCAGCTACAGATTTGGCTGGGGACCTGGCTTGCAACCTGGTTATGTGCCCTGGCTTTGAATCGAACCAGCGACCTTTGGGTTCACAGGCCGGCGCCTCATCCACTGTGCCACCAGCCAGGGCCTGTTGCTTATTTTTAACATGTTGAAAGCCCATAAGGATATATAAGCATTATTTCTTTGGGGGAACAATTTTTAATAGATCTAAACATTTTAAAGATATTCACCATCTTCCAAAACATCAGCTGTGATGCCTAAATATGTAAAAATTGCAAGATACTTATAGTTCAGATTGAGCATAGACTATGAAAAAAGCATTATGTTGCAAATCAGTAAAATAATAGAGTAATGATATTAGAATATGTTTCTGGCTGCATTTATTTACAAAAGACAATATGAAAAATATGTGGATAAAAACAAGAAATATATTCATGACAAGTTTAATGACAAAATACAACAAAATTATCAAGATTAACATTGTTCAGAGCAAGCTAATAGATTGAATTCCCTACATTGGAAATATTATTTATTGAATAAAAATATATGAGAAGCTGTACAGAGGCAATCTATTTAAATCCATCAATTTATTTTTATTTATTTTTATTTTATTTAAAAAATTAATATTATTTTATATAGATAGGGGTACAGAGAGAGAGAGGGAGAGAGACATCAATGTATGATTGTCTTTCACCTGTGTCCAGCTACAGACCTGGCTGGAGACCTGACTTGCAACCTAGTCTTGTGCCCTGGCTGGGAATCGAACCAGTGACCTTTGGGTTCACAGGCCAGTGCCTTATCCACTGTGCCACCAGCCAGGGCTCAATTTATTTTTATTAGAGGATATGCCAGTAGGAAAAAAATAAAGCAATAGCTTAAATGTTACATTTATCTGATTTTCTTTTCAGATTTCTTGGATAAACTCAAATTACAAATTTTATACCTGGAGAAAAAGATGGCCCTGTCAAGACTATATGTAATAGCCAAATTAGATAAACAATTTATAATATAAACATAACCACAGTATAAAATGACATTTAAATAAAATTTCATAAGTAGCAGATGTTACAGAAAAACTCAATCACATGTTCACTGCTTAAGGTCAGTTTTGTCATATATTCAATTGAGTAATAATGCCAAATCTCTACAATTTTTTTCAGTATATAAAAACAGAAAGAATACTTCTTAATTCATTCTATAATGTGCACATTATCTTAATACCAAAAGCAGATAAAGACATTACAAGGGAGGACAATTTTAGACCAATGTTTTTATGCACCTGGTTGTAAAACTCTTCAGCAAGATATTAGAAAATTAAATCCAACAGTGTATAAAAAAATTAACATAACTGTCTAGTAGGATTACAGCTTTGCTGGAATTAGACTTGTCTAAAACATCCATGGGGACATTTGGTCCACACCAAAATTTATTTGAAATTTTGTCCTATTAAAAATAACTGTGAGCATATTTGGTCCATGTCAAATAGTCTCTAATAGTTGGTTCTATATAAAACATCCACATTTAGAAAGTATCCAGATAGCTAACAACAATTATATTTCTCTTCTCTCTGTGCAAAGTGATATAATATTACTCATCCCAGAAGTAACAAAGACAAGAAAGATAGAGGCCTATGATTATCTGGAACTTAGAATTACCTTCGTGATACACCATGAGGACAGGAGTTCTATAATAACAATGATAATAGTAATAATAAGCATTCAATCAAAACGTTCATTTCGGGGGACAGTTTAGAATGGCAAACTAGAACAAGAAGGAGAGTGCTTTGCACTAGTGGCTCAGAAAATAAATTGGAAAAGTTTTCAGCAAATAAAAATTAAGTTTAGTTTAAGTTTAGAAAAACAGTCTAAATATTTCCAAAGGGTGGATTAAGATAAAGATATTCTAGTTGGAAATCTTAGAATATGCAAAATCGTGTGGACTTGTAAAGCAAGCATATTTTATTTTAAAGTCAAGATAAGATACTTTAAATTCATGAAAACTTAAGTGCAAAGATGTGACCAATAATTTCCTTTTATACCTTGTCCTAAATAAGAGTTAGAATCAGCCCTGGATGGTGGCACAGTGGATGAGGTGTAGGCCTGCAAACCCAAAGATCGCTGGTTCGATTCCCAGCCAGGGCACATAACCAGGTTGCAAGCCACGTCTCCAGCCAGGTCTGTAGCAGGAGGCAGGTGAAAGGCAACCATACACTGATGTCTTTCTCCCTCTCTGCCTCTATCCCTTCCCCTCTCTCTAAAAATAATAAATAACATCTTTTAAAAATAAAATAAAATAACAGAATCATATTGCCTTACCATTACATATTCTTAAAACTCCCAGATTATACAACGTTATTTTTCCTCATTCTGTTTATTTTTATTGTGTAGCTCAATTCTTTTCACTCAAATAGCCATAATCACATATTCACAGTAATAATAGCTACATAATGGAAGTCTTCATCTACTCAATGAACAAGGTACAGATATGCTATGATCTCTCCCTCTCTCCTAGAATCTTTATTGCTTTTATATTTTTTATAGCTTCAATTCTATAAGTCACAAAAAAAATATTGTAAATCAAGTCCTATTTATGAGGCCAAAATGTTAGATCAATTTTTTCATTAAAGCATTTTAATTTGTTAATTTAAAGCAATATTAAGTGAATTTTGTCACATTTAGGGATGGATATATTGTTTTTCCAAATAATGATATCTATAGAAAAATAATTTACCATAATTTTTTAATCAAGTGATTTAATTTTTAATTTTTGGTTTGCAATTTATAAGAACGTTGAGCAAAAAATTAGATCTTTCTGGGTCAGTTTTGTAATATATCAACACATAATAAATATTTTTCTAAATACCTTTCAGGATCAAATGAATTGAATTATATTAAAGTGATTTTTGTTATACCAATGTAAAATGAATCAAAGTAATTTAATTAGTTTAACTTTAAAAGTTCAAGACAAAAGCCAATTTGTATTTCTTTACCAAATGGAAAATAAGGCACTCAGATATTTTCAATAAAGTAATTACAATAAAGTGCTGATCTGCTGCTAGCAAAGGACACAGATTTGTGTGGCCATGAAAAAGCTGGGCCATCTGTGCGTACTGCAGCTTCGCTGCTCTGTGACAACTCCCTGCTGAATGCAACAGACCTAAAACTAGCCCAAATTGAATAAGTATGTATTTGTTTTCAAGCACGTTAGTCATCCGTTTTGCTGTCAAAGAATGTTTTTATTTGTGGTTGTTGAGTTTTGCTTGCCTAGTCATTTCATTGCACACTTAAGCTAGAAATCATTAGCAACTCTTCTATATGGTCAAGTGCTTTGACAAGCAAACGCAAACTTAGAAATTATATCATATTTTTTAAGTTGTATATTCTAAACTATTCCTCACCAAAGATAGTAAAATGAGGATTCCATCATGCACCCAATTTGTTGAGTATAATGGTTGGTCCTTTAACCATTATATAGGTAAAAATCAAAGTTCTTTTTTAAATTATTTTGATTCTATAAGTCAATAGTCGCTGTGGTAAAGGAATTTCAAAATACATAAATATTTAGGTGGTATGATGGTTACCTTCATGTGTTACCTTGACTGAGCCAAGGGGTTTCTAGAGAGCTGGTAAAACATCACTTCAGGGCATGTCTGGGAAGTTGATTTGAAGCAGCAGACTGGAAAAGGATCTACCTTAATAAAGCGAAGGGCAGCATCTAATCCATTGAAGACCAGAATAGAAAAAAAAAAAAAAAAAAAATGGAGGAAGGGTAAGTGGTCTCTTTCTGATCAGGGACATCTTCTGACCACCACTTTGGAGCTCATGGTTCTCTGGCCTTTGGACTCCTTTGATTTGCCTTTACACTAACTCTCACCTCACTACCAAACTCTCCTCCCTTTGAACCAGGACTAGGTTATCCCACCAACTCTCTTGGTTCTCCAGCTTGCAGGCATCACACAGTAGGTCTTCTAAACCTCCATGATCACAAAAATCAATTCCCATAAGACATCTTCTCTTATATACCTTGAGCTATATCTCTTTCCTAGAATTTTTGTTTCTCGGAAGAATCCTAACTAATACAGGAGGGGATGTTCTCAGACACAACCATTGCACACTTCCTTTATATTCAATTACTCCATGTATATAACTTAGTAACAGATATCTTGTTATAACCACTTCTCTAAGCTTCCACATTTTCTTTCATGAGAATTTCTCCTTCAAGAGGTGTGTCCTTTAGGGTTAGTTAAAGGGAACATAATTTTCTCTAGCTATTTAAACAGAGTAAGATTTACCAGTCTTTGGGAAGATAAAAGATTCTTTCACCATCATTATTCATCAGTTGATACAACTTTAGTATTTTATTTTTTAAATGTTTTATATTTTTATGCATGTGAATTGTCTTAAATGTTATTCTCATTCTGTTAAAACAGTTGCCAAATTGAGAACTAGTTTTAAACTCTAAAGCATCACTCATATTTCACAATTTGTGTCATTATTATATTTCTGCTGGAAACACAGAAAGGACTCTCTTTTAAGTACATAGTTAAAGAAATGCCAGGGAACTAATAGAAAGGAAAATGTTACCTTTAGAATTAAATGCTATGGATGATTTCAGCAGAAAGTAGGGAAGAGCTGAAAAATTAATTGAAAAAAATTTGTAGAAAATTCTTCAGAAGGCATGAAGCACAGTGAAGAGATGGAATATTTTGTAAACATGTCCCCCAAAGTGCCCATCTCAGCTTCTGGAATTGTTTGTTCAAGTCTGTTGAGTCCTTAGCAATGTATGTGCTAGTTACCTGACATACCCTATTTTCTCTTCTGTTCAGAAGGATATGCTTGATCTGGCACTCTATTGGTAGCAAGCTGATGACAGGATAGGGAGGAAAACAAAACAGTAACAGACATTTTGATATTCAGTAGCACTTTCACTAGCACCAAATAAGAACTCATACACATTGCCTCTGTGAAGAGCAAGTAACACTGACTGTCTTGAATCATATTTCATTCAAATATATATGTATACTTTTTAAATTAGAATTGAAAAATAAAATTCTAAGCATCTTTAGGTTTATGTGGTAATTCAGAATGGAAACTTTTTTGAAAGGTCTTAAGTATGTAAGAAAAAAGTAAGTATTTCAAAATAAAGATAAGTGCCTTCAGGCTGAATCTTCAAATGTTACTTGTTAGTATTTTTTTTTCAAATTTTGGGATAACTTTAGAATATTACCATATTATTTTGGTATCTAACATTCTTAAAACCTCTGGAAACTGAGTAGTACTATCTACATTTATTAGTGTAGTACAAATTTATTTAACCATTTATTAAAAAAGAAAAAGGTTAATGTTATTTTTAAATCATCAAACACTTGATAATGATAGAAGTAAAAATTATTTAGAAGTTTTATTTTTTTAATTCTAGCATATCATGTTTTCATATATCAATTGAACATCAAAGGAATTATTAGAGAGAAATGTATATTTTTCATTTTGGCAACAAATAACAATTTTATATTTTTGTTTAAATATTTTTCAGATAAACTCATGTATAAATAAAACTAAGTATAAGAAGTATTTTGTAATTTCTAACTTTCTTAGACCTGCCAAAATGTATTAGCCTTGTACTATAATTGCCAACTAAGTTCCTGAAATAGAAAGGCTTTAGGTTTGTCATGATCAACAATAGGTAAAATCAAAAATATATATATATATATGATTGCGATTTTTGTTCTAGATTAAATGTGTAAGTCATTGTCAACTGGAACTTTCTGATAAAAAGTTACATGCTCCTTTGCATCACTGTTATCACATGACTTCTGCTTTGCTCTCATTAGCAATCTGTATCTTTGTATAGCTTGGAAAACTTTCTTAAATTTATGTCCAATTGGTTAAGTCTTTGACATGAGGATTTATTTAGACAGTTCCTTCCCGGGAAATTTAGGTTGCCAACTTTTTCCTTTCACCTTTTCCTACAGACAGCTGAAGGGGCCTCCTTTGGAATTGTTTCCTGGAACCACATCCACACATTTCCATGTCCAACCCCTTCAACTAAATCTCTCTGAACAATTTTCTAACTGGCAAGTGAAAGCTCAAGTTGCTACAAAATCTTTGGACATAACATACTAAACTACTGATAGTTTTTGGGACTCAACTATATAAACATTTAGGCCTGTTAAGTTAAACCATGCTAGTAACTCTATGGAATATCTGTAATGAACAATGGATGTTTTCAATAAGTGAAGGAGCATGCCAATATATTGAGAAAAATATAAAATGTTAGAAGGAAATGGAAATATTAAAATGAATTTAATCTGTAAGGCAAGATAACCTAACACTTGATTATATTACTTTAGGGTGCTCAAATAATGCTTTTACTACTTAAGGTAGGAAAGAATTCATTGAGAAGAAGACTGCCAACATCTTTGAGAATCTTAATAGTGATGATTCTCTGTGAGGTGTAGGTGTCCGTAGGAGGATAATGTCATTAACTACATAGTAATAAATATGGAAAGGTATTGAAATGGAAGAGACTTGGTGGCAGTATTTCCCTTTCAGAGGCAAAGAGGGAAACGTTTATCTGATGGGTAGCATAATCTGATCATCTATCACTTCATCTTCAGAGCTCTGTGATGATGACTACTACATCATTTATGGTTTCCCTAGAAGAGAGGTAGACAATCAACTATGGTATATTTTGACTGGTACAATAAAAAAAACTCTCAAAATCTGGTGAGCTGCTATGCTATTGAAAGATAAAAGTGTCAGTTTCCAGATCTAATGTAGTTCATGAATCTTAATTTGTTTACAAATCCATAACCCCTTATTTGAACTTGATGCCGCATTCCCTTGAAGAAGAATCATGTAATACCAAAGAACCTGCAGGGATTTACTAGCATAATAAATACCGAAAAAGAAAAAGGTCAAGGCTTTCAAAGACATATCAGATTGTCTTTGCTGAAACTTACACCCAGGAGCAAGATACATCATCTACATTCTTCAGTTAGTGTAAGACTTTATGAAAGCCAGGTGATAAAGATTTTACCTAACTTATTTATTTTACAACTGGAACATGGAAGGTACTAACATGACTCTGGTTAATTCCCCTGGGGCTATATTTAACACATTGAAATTAATATAATAGTAATTTCTAAAAGGCTACCAATTTCCTCCTCTGCAAATTATGACATAGTAGGGTAAGAAGATCCACATAAACACCAAGAAACCTCTCTACTTCACAAACAGTGATTAGTAACACCACAAAGACTTGGAGTATCTAGTGTTGATATATCCGTTGTTCCTCCCATTCAATTGTCTGTCTGGTCTCTTAAAAGCCACATGGATAAAGGCAAATATCTCTGAATTTAACCAAATATCATCTCCAATTGCAACTCTTCTAAGTATATTTTAGTAGACGAGGACTGTAACATTTTTGGCACTTAATAGGTGAGTAGTGAATTGGTGATTACTTAGGCCTTGATATTCCTTAGTACTATGGTTTTATGGTACACAGCATGTTCAGTAACTCTAAATGTACCCTGTAGGATAGTGTAGATGAAATCCAAACTTAAATAATACCTAAATATAGAACATTGTAAGCACAGGTAAGACAAATAGAAGGACTAAAGTTTCTTCATGTATATCTGTGTTCTGTGTTCCATTTGTAGCTCATCTCCTCACTTCTTAGAAGCTATGAGTATCTTACATTGATGATTGTTTCACTACTCTGCCTCTCCCTGTCTCCTCAACTCACCCAAGTTCTAGAGGTGTCACATTTTTTTAATTTAGTGGTGGCAGCTTGACTTGATTGACATCATCCCATGCCTTGACAACTTATTAGAAGTTTCCATCCCATATTAATATATTACTTTTTAAATTTTAGCAAAGGAAACAAAGAGCGAAATGGCATAACTATCCCTTTTTCTTTTTGTACATGTCCACATTTGTCCTTCGCTTTTCTTTGGGCCCCAGGAGGGCAGTCTGATACTGTGTCACTGACTTCCAGAGAAGTTGGCTCATGGGAGGCCACAGGATGGGCCAGCAGGAAGGAGGAGGCATAGCCTCATTCCCCTTCTTTACCAGGAGCAGGCACTTCAAGTTGTGGCAGTGTGCACTTGCCTGGACAGCGCCCTTTCCTCAGTCCTTCCTGCCTGGTTCTGGTTCTCCTAGGTCTTCGGAGCATGCTTTCCTATTGTGCTTTTCTCTAGGGAAAGTCCCACAAAGGCATCTTAGTATCTGGCTACCTCAACACCCCTCATTATTTCCCTTAACCTTGCCTGCCCTTACATCTGTAAGCATTTTCTTTAATAAAGGGTCCTGAAAAATCTGAGTGGAAATCTGTTTCCTGTTGGGATCCTGACAGATACTGCACCTGCCATTTTCAATAGGGTGTTTTTTTTTTTTTTTTAATTGTATAGAAGAATGAGAAGCTGACAAGAATATAGAGGTGTGTGTGTTCTGCGTTTTGTAACCTTAACCTTGACCATGGGTGAGGTTTCTCATCCTTTGAGCTTTTCAAAAGAATCTATATAAATTCAAGGCTTCTCCTTATAATTCTTGTTTTCTTTGAACTTGCTTAGTATAAATCCCTGCGGCACTGCTGAGCAGGGGGTTCCAAACAGACTTCTGCTATTTTAATAAAAGGAACAGAAAAGAGACAGAAAAAATAATGAAGTGAAAAGCATGAGAAGTGACTCAATTGTAAGATTCTGGGCATTTTTGCAGAAAAAAAATAGTAATAAAAATAGTAGTCACTAAAAACTTAGATTTTTATTATAAAAATATAATCTATTTAGATATGATCTTTATTTTAGCTGTTACTTGCTCACAATGGTCATAGATAACTAGATTTATAGATATATTTTAATTTGCTATTAAGAATTTATATCACAAATATCATAATGGGGGTAATGCTGTGCTTTAAACTTACACAAAGACAGCCGTAAAATAAGAGTGTTCTAATCTCTGTTGGAGCTCAAATCACAAGAGCTGTAGGAGAATTGTGTTATTATATAAAGTCATAGAAATCCTGGCCTTATTATTTTTAAAACTTTCATCCATCTAGCAAAATAGGTTAATAAAATAAGGGACTCAGGGTGCATTTCTCTTCCAGTAAAAATTCTAAGACCAGAGTACAGTTGGACAATTCTGAACCATTATAAGATTAAAGAACCGTCTGCAGCCTGAAGAAAAGTTTTATCCACATAAATACCCAACAGCGCAGTGCTGAGTGCCTGGCTTGCCATGTAACTGACATTTCTTGAAAGAATGGATTATGATTAGAATATCCTGGTTGGATACTATTGGGAAAGTGAATTTTTGGATAGTTTTGCTCAGAAGAGCAAAGCTAATGATTTTCTCATGGAATCTAACCGATGTAAAGGTTGAAAACCGCATTACTTTCTGATGACCTACGCATTAGATACCATTCTGCCATCATGCTAGGAAAGGGCTACCTAAACCCAGACTGAAGAATTGGAATATTCACTAAATATGATATTTTGTCACAACTTGAATTGCAATTTCTGCTTTTTTTGTATTTTTCTTAATTCTGCAATATTCTATACCTGACTTGTTTTTATTTTTTTAATCTTTACCAATTATGCTGCTTTTATTATTTTCTAAAATAATTTACATTTAAATTTTATAATGATAAAGTGATTGTCAGTGTTAATTCTTTTCAGTGTTTTAAATTGCAGCATACTGAGGTTTGTCCCGAAAGTATCAAGTTAATGTCAAACTAATTAAAACAGTTTGTGTGGCTGACACAGGACAGACCTTGTATATCGGGGACATTAAGCTTCCAGTTCCTTCTCTACTATGTTTAATTTACTTAAATATAAGTAACAAGAGAGTCTTTCATCAAACTATAATCTTTGTTCTTAGAAGGAGCTCTCTGAATTTATTTTCCTTATAAAAATGAATAGAAGAGAAAAGTTAAAAAACATTCCTGAAGTTTTTTTCTCTCCCATCCTTGAATTTAAAAGTTGTTATATAATGTCTTATACCTTTGGATCTTACGTTCAAATGTTTATATTTTTATAGAATTAGTTTGTTAAGCAATTAACTCCCATGTTCATCATGTATAAAATACAGAAAATAGCATTAAAATATTCTAGAATAGAAAAAAGGATATAATGCCTATAGTGTTTAATACAGTGACTGAAATATATCATCACTATTCAAAATCAGTGACAAATCTAAGAATTCTGTTTTTCCCAGGACAAGCAAAAGACCGAGAATTTCCTAAATTCTCAAAAAGTGAAAGGCCAAATGTTTCCACCCACCACCTTACGAGATCTTCTAGCTACCCCAAAATTTTCATAGTTGTTTTCCTCTTGGTAACATCCTTAACCTCAACTTTTGCTCCTCATGGCCCATGACACGTTACCATATCTACCTACACCTTACTCAGACAGAAGATATGTAGATCATTAGGCTGAGGCAGACAACCAACTTGAAATATGAAAGGGCATGTTGCCTAGATACTAACTGCTGGGCTATGCCTGAGGGACAAGGTTTCTTGCAGGGGTTTGGTAACACCTCGTTAGAAGACAAAAATGCCATTGGAGAAGAAAGCTAGAGTTGATGGTAGAGCCAAGGCAGAAAGTGAGCGGAATATGTACACATGTGCAAAGCTGGCTGTCACAGTGGCGTGCCCCACACAGACAAATGAGAGAAGACATGAGGATGTTTGATACATTTGTCCTGTTTCAACCTCCCTGGACATCTTTTGGTTCCTTAGTATTGCTAAGAACCTTCCACAATTTTGGTCTTTTCAATGCCTGTTCTTTGTGCATGGAATGCACCATCTGAATGTTAGATGAAAAGATTTTCATTACTATCCAGACTACTGATTAAGAACATATCTTCATACTTTCCAATATCAGTGTTTACCCTATCTGCCTGTACATACTGTAATCATGTATTATGCAGCACTGCACTTGCCAATTTTTCGTTGTTATATTTAGTGTAGCTTATTTTCTGTATCCTTAATTGAAGGTTTCATATCAGCAGTATCCTTACTATCTTGTTCTCCACTATCCTATGTAAAGGACATGCCTTAAAGCAATGCCTACTATAGAATATTCTCTCAATGAATGTTTTGTGAATTGCATGCACAGATGTATGTTCTAAGAAGCAAGCAGACATACAGGAGGGAAAAGGGTAATGTCTTACCAATAGATCAACCTGGAAGTGAAAAAGAGTGATGTGTCTTTCAGCCACCTGGTAAACCCTCAGGCAATGAGCAGCACCTTAAACATCTTAAGGGAGTTACAAATCTTGTGGAGACATACAGGTGTCTCCCCATTCTTATAGTCATGCATTGTCCATTATGAAATGTCTGAAAAATTGTCATGGTAACATCAGGAGCCAGCAAAAGCAGAGAGGAAACCCTGGGCCACTGTGTAGAGTCTCCCTTTCTGCCACAAATAATACATGACTGCCACAAATAATAAGCCAACCCTCTCCTTGTGCACTGATTTGTAAGGTCAGTGGTTTAAAAACTGGACCTAGAGAAACTTAAGAAAAGATGAAAGGTCAAGTTTGAGTTATACTATGGCTGATTCATTTATTCAGAGCAAATTCATTTGAAATTATTTGAAAATGCCTGCACTGTTTACACTTCCACTTAAAAAGGGACCAGGTGCAAGCCCTGGCTGGTGGCACAGTGGATAGGGCACCAGCCTGCAAACCCAAAGGTCAGTGGTTCAATTCCCAGCCAGGGCACATAACCAGGTTGCAAGCCAGGTCTCCGGCCATGTCCATGGCTGGAAGCAGGTGAAAGGCAACCATGTATTGATATTTCTCTCCCTTCCCCTTTCTCTAAAAATAATAAATAAAATCTTAAGAAAAAAAAGAGACCAGGGACTATTGTCAAGAGAGAGGACTGGGTAAATATTTCAGGTCAGAAAGTAATGTGAATTGTTTTAACCCAGTTCCATTGAATTAACTTGAGGTTTATGGACTTTATGGATTCTAGTGGATATTATATATCATATATGTGATTCAATTTTCCTCACTCTACATTCATGTTGGTTTTGTAGGTCAGAGAGTTAGATACCCTCTCACTTCTTTACTATTTCCAGTGATGTCATTATGCCAAGAATAGCCTTTCCCTGAGGAATTAGGAGTAATTAGAATAGTAAGTAGAATCACTCACAACTAATGAGTCATTGTCAGATATTTGTCTAGATGTTGTTGAATAGGGCCTTTAAGAAATCTATATATTAATTTAAAATATTGGCCAAAATATAAGGTCTAATTTTACATAATTTACTGATTATTTATAGGTACATAACAATTTTAATCCAAATAGGACATTATTACTATTTTTACTTCTTATATGAGAAACAGAAAAAATTGCTTCCAAGATTCTGTTACTACAGATTATCTCACTAACAATTTGGGAATTGGGGGAGCACATTCATTTTCTCAACAGATGTTTTGTTTTAATGTTAGGGTTGTTAGTCTATCTTTAAAGCCTGGCATAATGCTGCAGGAAACAATTATCTGCAAAGTGTTAAGAATTCAGAAAAAGAACATAAAACAGGGGCAGGTTAGATGAAGTCAAATGTTTAGCTGGGATTGAATGACCCCCCTGCATTTAGTAAAATTGTTTATTTGCCTGATTTATTGCCTCTCTTCATTGCCTATATACTTGAGTTCTGATCTTGCCCTCAGCCTTCCAGAAAACTTGCATGTGTCCTTCTGATCCAACTGCAGTCCTCAGTCATTTAATTCACAATAGCTTGATGGCATCTCATTTTTTAATTTCAAAAAGCTGTACGAGTATTCTCTTGTTTGAGTTATAGAATGGTAATGTAGATCAGTCATAGCTACTAACAGGTCTGGTTTGAATTCTACCCAGTTTAACTTGGACAGATTTTGAAACTCCACTGTAAGTCATTTACTTACTTTCATTAAATACAATGAGCCACACTGATAGGGTTGTTTCATTTGAATACATTTTAAAATTAAAACATTCCTTAAAATTCACAAAATGGCACGTCACAACTTACAAGACATCATGTCCTCTGATTATTTGTGGAAAAGTGGCATATGTAATGTATATGTGTATTTTATATATAACATATGTGTAAATAAATTATTACAGTAACAAAATTAACATTTAATTAACCATTTCAAAATATTATTAATAATACTAGAAAAACTCCCAAATCAGTACTTCATACACAAAATATCTAAACCTCATGTGTATCCATGAAAAAAGACAAGGAGGAAACTGTAACACGGGGATTACCCTTTTTGAATTTCACAGAAATATACTGGCATCAAGCATAATGCTTGGCAGTACTAACACATGTTGCTACTGCTGCTACTATTACTATCGTCACTCATTTCCTCAATTGTCAAAAATAATTTTGCATTGGAAACCTATTCTTCACACTTTGGGAAATAAGTATAAGACAAGGACCAAAATCTATAGAATCCTGTCCGGTATCTATATATTGGGTTGTTGTTTGACTTACCCTTATTGATAATGACCAAAAAATATAACAGAGGAGAAATTTTCACTCTTAGGTTGAAGAGCTATTTAAGTTATATTACTGTTATTTCTTATTTATATTTATTTTCAAAGCATATCCATTCTATCATTTGACAGGGTTTAACTAATTTTATCAGTATTTTCAGTGCGAGTAAAATGCTCCTAATTTATCTCCATTCATCTGATCTTCATTTGGTTCATTTTTATTCCTTTTGTTTCTTCTATCTTCTTCACTTTATCTATGCTACTGTTTCCATTTCATAAATGTTGAATATTTATCCATAACACTAGCCACCAAAACTTTTTGTTTGCCAGAAAAATATACCGGAAGAGTATTTCTCTATATTCTCCCTTCTCTGTCCTCAACTTCTCAGAAGAAATCAAAATAATAAATTAATAGTGGTTCTTTGCTTCCCACCCTTCTCCAACTCCAATAAGTTGGCCTTTCAAACTCAAATTCTATCTAATAAAAGCTTACTGTCAACTTTATTTCCCAATATTTTTAATTCTCATAGATATCAATTTCCCTACAACGAACATTTTAAAAATATTTTATTTATTATTCTTAGAGAGGCAGAGAGGGAGAGAGACATCAATGTATGGTTGCCTTTCACCTGCCTCCAGCTAAGGACCTGGCTGGAGACCTGGTTTGCAACCTCATTATGTGTCCTCGCTGGGGAATCGAACCAGTGATCTTTAGGTTTGCAGGCCTACACCTTATCCACTGTGCCACCAGCCAGAGCATATAATGAACATTTTGTAACAATAGCAGACGCTAACTTGAAACCTCACTGTTTGGAATTTATTATACTTTGAGCATATGTAATAATTCACCATAGCTGCTAATTCCCTCTGTCTTCTCTCTCTCCTTTCTTTTTCTTCCTTCTTTCCCACTTCCCTTTCTTTTATCATCTTCCTCCCTTCCTTCTTTTCTTCCTCCCTCCGTTCCTTCCTTTCTTCCTTCCTTCCTTCATTCTTGCATTCTTCCCTCCCTCTCTTAACCCTTCCCTTCTTCCCTGCCACTGTTTATTCTTTTCTTGTTTCCTTTGTATTTGATATAAATATTTTTTAAGATATGTAAGATTTCTGTTATGCTTTTATTCTAAAAATATCTCTTTTCTTTCCTCAGCTTTATATTAAAGGGATATATCAAGAAGAAAGGGAAGGAATGATTTGAAGACTTAAGCTACATTCTGTCTCTAAAAATCAGGGCTGTTGGGATGAAAGAGAAATTGATTATTTCCCCTCATGAAAACACTGATAAGTGCTCTAATCTGAAACAGATACAATTTTGTAAGATTTTCTTTAGTTTATTACAATGTGAGATTTGTATGTCCTTCCCAATAATATTTTAAAATGCAATGGATATCAAAATAAGAAAGAAAACACTTCTGCGCAAAGGAAATAATATTTGATAAGACACTTTCACTGCTTTTCAATCTATAGTAAGCTCTGACTTTATGGTCTGGGATATTTTGTGACCAAACTAAACCCTGAAATTTATAATATTCTGTAAATATATGTAAATATATGCATTGATAGCAATATTTTGAATTTGTACTATATGAGAATGAGTACCAAGCAAAGCAATTGCTTTTCATGTTTTATTTTTTTTTAATTTTCTAGTTGGTTATTACCAACAGAAGTATATATTTTAGTTAATCTTCACTTTTACAAACTATACAAAAACTGTTTAAAGTGTATGAATATATCACATAATTGAGAAGTTTCCTTTGAGCTTTTGAAGGAAAATATATTTTTTTTATTATTTACTATCTAAAGTGCAGAATTCTAACAATTTTATGAGTATTCTTAATTTTTGCTGCTGACAGACACCAGTTTATGAATTTTGTTTAATAATTTGTACAAAACATTAAGTGTTCTGTCTTATGGAATAATAAACAAAATAATCTGGCACATTTCTGTTTATACGGCTAGAGTGCCATTTTCTTTAGATATCCTTAACAGATATGACTTAAATTTTACCCTCTTTACCTCACAAACAATAACAATAAAACCATTTTTAATTTTAATAAAAGCCCAATCAAAACTCAGCTGTACGTTGTAAAATTCCCTAGGCTAAATTCTGCCAATATCTATAGATCTCATGTTATTCTCCAAAATAACTTTAAAACTCTTCTGAATAATTAGCTTCTAGTTAAAAAAATTAAGTATTCTAAATGTATTTTCTATTCCCCATGATTTTCTTAGTAACATTTTCTTTCTGTAGGTCATTTTATATTAATTGACCATTTACATTGTTGGTAAGGTGACTAGTAGTTAAGCTTTGGAGTGCTCAAAAGGTATATGTAAATTTTGACTGCATAAGGGGTCAGTATTCTTAAACCCTTACATTCTTCAAGGGTCAACTGCAATGAGTTTCGTTCCCTATCTGGGGTAATCACTTTCCCAAATCTACCCTTGAACTTCATGTCCTCTCTTCTTACAATCTTTTATGACAAACTTGATTGTTTTACTTTGCAGCTCTTTTATGCTATTACCACATAATCTACCACATGGATTTATAACCATGCACTTTTATACTTTCATAAATAAATAACAGATTCCTTGTATGTTTTGATAATATATATATTTTTAGAAAATAATTATTTTATTTTATTTTAAGATTGTATTTATTTTTCAGAAAGAGGCGAAGAGAGAGGGGAAGAGAGAGAGGAAGAAAGGGAGAGAAATGTCAATGTGGTTGTCTTTCACCTGCCTCCAGCTACAGACCTGGCTGGAGACCTGGCTTGCAACCTGGTTATGTGCCCTGGCTGGGAATCGAACCAGTGACCTTTGGGTTCCCAGTCTGGTGCCTTATCCACTGTGCCACCAGCCAGGGTGATAACAATATCTTTTCTCTAAATTCCCAACCTCTAGAAAGAGCCAACAAATGTGGTATTTAATATATGCATTTTGAAATATAATGACAATTAAAACTTTTGCTTTGAAACAAGAGATATACAGAAATAAATAATGCTTAGGTCACCTGTAGTTTTTCTTAAACTAGCAATCATGGTAAGATGCTCGTACATTTTGTACCATTAAAAAGAATTCCAGCCTTGGCTGGTGGCACAGTGGATAAGGCACCGACCTTTGAACCCAAAGGTTGCTGCTTCAATTCCCAGCCAGGGCACATAACCACGTTGCAAGCCAGGTCTCCACCCAGCCATGTAGCTGGAGGCAGGTGAAAAGCAACCAAACATTGATGTCTCTCTCCCTCTCTGCCTCTCTCCATTTCCCTCTCTCTAAAAATATTAAATAAAAATTTAAAAATAATTCTATATACCCTACATATCTAATAATGCCCATGGGATTTTATTTGTGGGAGTTCCCTACCCATTTTATAATGTTATACATCTCTTCATATCTTCATGATATCCTTATCTTTTTGGGTTCCCTTCACTATGCCACTGTTCACATCTTTTTTTCTGAAATTGTAGTGAATGCAAATTTCTTCCTTCTTTATGCTTCTCCTTTCAAATACCTTTACAGCAAAAAAGTATGATGTCTCTTGGTTTCTTATTAAATTAGCTTTTCTGTAAGAAGTAGAAGCTTGTATATAACATAAAACCTTCCTCAAATGGCTAACAATTGCCAGCTGTACAAAGATGAGGACTAGCTAAATGCACACAAAAAGTAGAACATGGACATTCTTTGTTTCTCCTCAAAAAAGATGGCCATTTTTTTCAATTTTCTATCATGTAGATAACTTTTGAGAGATTAATTATAATTTGCAATATTCTTTCTGTTTCTACACTATCATGGGGAATCCACTCTGGTAGCAGAATTCACTGAGAAAATTCCATTTGCTGCCATAATAAAACAACTGTCTTCAAGTTGGCAGGTCTCAAGCTGAGTGATTCCAAAGTAGAATTAGATTTCATCTAATTCTGATGCTTAAAAGGACAATTCCATTGGATGTAACTTTATGGTAAGTAATATTATTATTCTTCTCTTTATTAAGTAACCTATTTAAATGTTTCAAAGTCACTTGAATAATAAAATATCCCTTTTCCTCCCCTCTAATATATTGAATTCCTGAATTAAATTATTTATTTATCACAAAACTTGGGTAAATCTAATGAAGAAGAAAGTCATTTCTAAGGTCTATATTGCTGTATTAATTACAAAATTATAAAATAGTGTGGTATTAATTTTTAGAATCTACTCCATCATCCAAAGTCTGAAATCCAGTGTCTGACTACTTCTATTACACTATATAGGAAGAGCACTATTTATAGTAGAATACATCCTGAAGAAGTTTGATTGGCCTCATTGTTAATCAGTAATCTAATCAACCTAGCTTTTTCACTTGATTTTGCTCTATTAATAATGATTATATATAAATTTATCTAGAAACTTAATAGACATCTATACAAGCTTGTTTAATAATACAGACTATATAAGTTATAGTTGGATTACTTTTTCTAGTTTTATCACTAAATATATGATCATATTGATTGCTAATTTTACAATGTTGAAAGTCAAAGAAATATAATTCTGTGATAAGAGAATGATATAAATATCAATACTTCAGTGATATATAAATATCATATTATATACTAAATCATAACTTTGCAATGTGGAGAAAATATTATGAATAATAAAATGTATCAACATTGCTTGTAGATTTACACATATGATAACAATTGGAAAAATAGCAGTAAGTGGTAAAGGCACGTTAGTATCGCAAGTCTCTTAAATTTTATAATAACTCTTCTGTGATAATTAAACTGTGTGTCTTATAATTCATAGAATAATTACTATTTATAAAATCACTGAGTTGTAGTATAAAACAAAATGTAAATAATAACATGTGAGAATTTTATCATATGTAGACAGTAACATTATTTGGAAATAATCCTTTCAGGAAAATAATTTTTTATTTGACTTAATTTACAATATCTCAAATTATTTGTTTTTGAACAAATATTTATCTATAAAGAGAGATTCTCTTCTTACCCAAAGTAATGTCATATATCAATAAATAGGTGAAAAGTTTGTAAGAGATATATTAAAGCACACTAATTTTATGATATTTCTGAATTCTATCATGTAGCTAATGATTGCTTTTTCTACAGCATAAAACATTTAAATACTTAAAATAGGTTATGGATTTGGATGAACTGATCTTGGAGCTGCGTTAGCAAAGAGAAATAAAGTTAAGATATAGTCTCTTCAATTTGACAAATGAATACTTTAAATGACTAAACAATTCTATTTTCCTTTTTATTTTTTTATTAACGATGCATGTCAGAATTCATAGCATACATTCCATTGGTTCTCATGAATGTGCTTACTGAGCTGTAGCAGGGTGAACTCAAGTACCTTTCTCTCTCTTTTTTTCTCTTTATTTTTTTCTTACCATTTTCATTTACCTATGTCAAGAGGCCATATTGGCTCATAGAGTGCTTAATATTTAAATATGTACTTTAATTCTCTTGGCAAGAATCTTTCTCTTGTTTGTGCACACCACCACCCAGTCAAGTTGGGAGGCATTGCAGACTCTTCCAGTGTTGCCATGGGAACACTTGAGGGCATTCCTTTAGGAAGAGTGCAGGTTCCTTTGAAGTTGACAATATAACCTTTCTTGTAGATTCACATATGTGTAGCCAAAAGGAGCAGCTCTGTTTTGTGAAAGGCCTAGAGAACACACGGTGGGTGCCTCCCCTCTTCCTCATTGTGCTGGTCATTTTGGCAAATTATTGGAAGATGACTGTTCTGGTCAAAAAGCCAAAGAAGCAATTCTTATTCTCATGTAACTGTCCTACTTTGCATTATAGTTGCCTCTGTAAACTGGAAACATCTATGCTGGGTTCTTACCTATTTAGTTTCTGTAATGTAAATGTTTGTCTGTGAGGTGTTCTGAGTTAATTATCGTGTGTTAATTAAAACTCAAGTGATTAATTAGAAATTGCCCTTGGATAAACCATTTTGAAAGAGAAATAATGAGTGGAAAACATAACTCTAAATGATTGTTATAATTTCCTAAAGTAGATGCTTCAAACTTCTGAAGGGTTTAGGTATCACGAAAACAGTCAACCGAGTCCCAAAAGTTCACATACATACTGTTCTATATGGATATGAGAATGAAATAATGAGAAATAAACTGACAAAATAGAAATAGAGGCATTGATACATAGAACTGACTGACAGCTGTTGGGGGTTGGAGGAATGGATGCCAAAATGGTGAAAGGATTAGCCTAAGTACATGCATAACCCATAGATGCAGACAACAGTGTGGTCAGAGGGAAGGGGGTGGAGAGGGTGGTGAACGTGAGCAAACTGGTCAGGGGGGAATAGGGACATCTGTAATAGAGTCAACAATAAAAAAAAAAAATGTAAAAAAAAAAATGTTTACATATGAGTTGAGTACAATTTGAATAAAATGAGGATCTGGCCTACTACCCAGGTATGTGCCCTGACTGGGAACTGAACTTAAGTTTGCAGGCTGGTGCTCAATCCACTGAGTCACATCAGCCAGTGAGTAAAATTTTTAGCTACAAAACCAATTTTTTAAAAAAAGAGAAGTAATGAATTAACTATATAATTCAGTAAAAATGTTTTAAACTTGAATTTTCTAAGTAATTTACTCAATTCTCTATTCACTGGGAATCTGTAAACAAAATCCTAGAGATAAGAAAGTATATATACTTGGTTATTCTGCAATATATACATATACATACAGTCATAGATTTGAGAGATTTATTTTTTTAACAAATATGAACCATTTGGCATTTAATTTCATGTGCAAGCAAAGTATAACTCCCTGGTTTTAATAAAATGACTTATAAAGAGGTTCAGAAATTCTGTGGACATCAAATATCTCTTAAAACACAGTATTTAATGAGCTGAGTGTAAATGAATCAAAACCATGTGGCAATCATTTCCTGTAAATGAAATGCACATGGTGAAAACACAAAAGAAGAAAGTCTTGGGCAGAATTTACGTAAACATAGTGTCTGAATTTCTAAAGTTAATGTCTTTTCCTGGTACTAGAAAATTATGGACCAACATGAAGGGCTGCTGCTGATCTTCCTATGTTTAAGATCAACGTGCTTAAAAACTGGCAAAGCAATGGATGTCTTTTTTCACTATTTCCATTTTATCAAAGCACTTTTCTTTATAGATTGTGCCTCTATAAAACAAGTGTTTCCAGCCATTGCCTTTCTCTATAGTGTAACCATAATCTGGACATGAAAAGAAATGCATGGTGTGAGCATGATCTGGTGTTGAGTAAGACATTTTGAGTAGGAAATACCATTGATATTACAGGATACAAAATTTCGAAGAAAAGGCTATTTTAAAATTCTTCCTGTGGTAAGATATGTTCCACTTTGTATGGACCTACATATACCTCCTCATTTGTTTGTCTCTGTAATGAATGCTTTTGGAAGTATTATTCTAAAATCAAAATGTGCATATGTTTTTGAGACTCTCCAAATGAAGTTCTATCCCAAATACATTGTAATCACTGATACATATTGTGTTCAATTTAACATACAAGTGATGAACCAAAAATGATCAGTGATTGTTTATAATTTCCATCAACATTATTTTCTTGAAATATAATGAACTCTTTTAAGCCTTCCCCAAAAGTTGTTGCTTTACCAAATGTAGTAGGGCAGGTCCCCTGTTATCCAAGGATCATTGTTCCCCATAGATATAACATTTTGAGAATGTTCAAATCTCTCAAATAAATGGTGGATCTGTGAATTCCCAACCATGGATTGAAAACACAGGTTTGGATTTGAGGTTGATTGAACCTGCTGACATGAACCTCAGTTATAAAATAATAACAATTTTATTTTTAAACTACACAGCTGAGAAGGAAGCAATACTGACTACATAATTTGACAAGGCCATTGAAAAATGAAAATGTAGACCTCATTTAAAAAGTTATCAAGACTCCAAGATAGTGACTACAGAGCATTAAGACAAATGGGGCACCCCTAAAAAACGTGGAGTCCTATGTGACAGGTAGCATGCCCATGGGGCCAGAGAAGCCAGGATGGGCAAGAGACTGATTTTAGGGAGAATTTCTTTAAGTTATCTGCATGGCACTTTGTATTTTTATTTTTGTATTGCGAAGGTGTCAGGAACTATAAAGAAGATTTTACTATCACTATGTGGTATGCGTTTTTTTACCAAAAAAGGGTATGTAATGTTATCTTTATCTTTTATTGTTTTATATGGCTCATGAAATGGGATTCTTGACCCACAACATTTCCCTGGAACTGAAAAAGTTAGTACTTCATATTTTACAGCTGAAATATCTTCTAAAGATAATTCAAAAAGTACTGAATTCAATGCCAAAACATTTTTGTAACAATCACAAGTCTTTGTTTTACACTTAGTTGCAAAATGTTAAATTCACATAAAGCAAATCTATAACTAGGGACATTTTTTCCCTCTCAGTTGATTAAAGGACACATGGACATTTAACTAATGTATAGTTTAAATTTTAAGCCCTGTTCACATTCTTTATTTTGGATGGCTTCAAGTGTGCTTATCCATGTTTACATTCTTTAAATCTTATTACACTCAATGTTCTTAGGGGTAAAAAAACCTATTCATGACTTGAAAGCTGATATATACCATGTTATGAAAAATTCAACTTAATATTTTATAATTATCAATTATATTTTTGTGAATACTAGTTATTTAAAGTTATGTGAATTGTTTACTTCATTATATCACAAAACAATTGTGAAAAAATTAAAGCCAGCAAAGTGAATAGTTTATTCACCAAAGAAAGCCAGAATAAAATACAAATTCAAGAACACAGAGCCAGTTCTCTGTGTAACTATGAGTCTATTTATATTTTATGAGGTTATTTTGTTCATAGATACAGAGAACAGACTGACAGCTGTCAGAGGGGAGGGGTTTGGCAAGATGAGTGAATATATAGTATATATATATATATACTATATACTATATATTCATAGAAAGACAAGGTATGGTGATTACCAGAGGGAAAAGGGAGTGGGGGAAATAGCATAGGTTAATGGAGGGATAGATGGTGATGGAAGGAGATTTGACATGGGATGGTGAAATACAACACAATACACAGATGATGTATTATAAAATTGTACACCTAAAACCTATATGATTTTATTAAACAATGTCACCCTAATAAATTCAATAAAGAGGGAAAAAGCACATGGAGCCAAGGGGAGCAAGGAAAAGAATCAAGGGAAGGGAGGACAGGCTGAAGAAGGTAGATAGTGGGTAACAGTGAATATCCCAGCTAATTACACTAGCTGATTAATTGGAGCATTACCATATACAGTTCTGAAACTACCAATATTCAAACTATCATAACAAAATTCAATGAAACTATTTTCAAGACATTGTATTTCATGAATTTACCATAGTATCTCCTTTTCTATTATAAGTAACTTTTGCAACATGATTGGGTTACAAGGCATAGAATAATAAACTAAATATACAGTTAACTTTCCTTTTGAGTTAAATCAGTTATGTTAGAGCTTTGTAAAATTCAGACTCAATTGATATTTGCCTCTAAGTACCTTTCCAATAGTAGTGTTTTTTTTTTACATTCATTATCTTACTTATTTCTATTATTTCTACCTACATCACAGAGTTACCAGTGACCAAATGTTATTAGATTATAATCTTGAGGGTTTTATGGGTTAAATGATATATGAATATTTACAGCTTAAAGTAAATGATAAACAAGGACTCAAACACTGTTATTCCTTATTCTAAGACCAATGTTTACTTATGGTTAGCATCTTATAAAACATGCAAGGCAGTTTATAGACAAACATTTAACTTTCTAGATGTTTGAATTTTATTAAATTAAATTTTATTTGTCAGGTATTCTATTTGTTTTGTGAAAATTATTTGTTTCAAAACGCTACAAATATAGTCCAAAAAACAATAAATTTTATCCACAAACTGTTTTAAATAAAAATGAAGTACTAACACATTTTGAAAGTAAAATGTATAAACATTAAAAACAACTTTTTCTTTAACTTTTTTTAAGATTTTTTATTTCATTATTTTTAGAAAGAGGGGAAAGGAGAGAGGCAGAGAGGGAGAGAGACATCAATGTATGGTTGCCTTTCACCAGCCTCCAGCTATGGATCTGGCTGGAGACCTGACTTGCAACCTGGTTATGTGCCCTGGCTGGGGAATCGAACTTTCAACCTTTGGGTTTCACGGGCTGGCGCCTTATCCACTGTGCTACCTGCCAGGGCTTCTTTCTTTAATTTTAATGAGGGAAAGGAAAGGGGGAGAGAGAGACAGGGACAGAGACAGAGAAGAATATTGATTTGTTGTTCTACTTAGTTATTTATTCATTGGTTGATTCTTATATATGCCTTGATTGGGGATGGAACCCACAACTTGGGCATAACCAACCAACTGAGCTACCCAGAAGGGTCATAAATAAATGAATAAATTAATTAAATTAAAAAGGAAACCTTCTACTCTTAATGACACTTTAAGGAACCTTGAAGAAAAAATCATAGGCTATTTTTTCTTCCTGAATCCATGCTTTACAAACCTTCTCCACTTATATTCTTATCTCACTTATCACACTTTGAGACTGATATTCATGGTCAATTAGTTGTGGCTTAAAAATTGGGGATAGGAAAAATTTCTTGGAAGACAATCACATTTTAACATCAGTCTTATGTAACACAGTTTTCTCTCTATCTCTAGTTATATCTTTGTTTATAGTATATTAACGAGACATATTTTGCAGCATTCCTAATGAGCATATTTAAAGTTATTTGCATTTTCAAGCTGATTTTACTGGAATATTTGGTGTGTGTTAATCATCTCATATCTGAGTGATTACTATATTGAAAATTCCATGCTAGACAGTGGGCTGGTAAATATATGATTTTACACAGAACAAAAAGAGAATGTGGTGTTTGTGGTAAAACATAAAATGTGAGTAAATAGAAAACACAAAAGTAACACATTCCATTATAAGTGACAAATAAGTGGACAAAAACAAAGTAACCCAAGAATTTTAAAGGAGACAATTATGTACCAGCATTACCAGCAAAGTTTGGGCCTCACGCTAGCATTTTTTTTTTGGAAAGAAAATAAGTCAGTAAGTGGAGAGAAGGGAAGCTGGTTCCCCAGAGAGAAGAAATAATGTGGTTGAAACTGAAGGATAGAGAATATGGGATTTCTGGACATTGTTGGGTGAACAATCTATATAGATTAAATGTTTTTCAGCAACAATGGGGAACTAATTTGGCACACATGAAAGACTTTTGTCAGACTAAGTACTACAACATCCATTTTGTAGAGAATATGAATCCTTGAAATGTTGTAAGATTGATACAGTTGTACTATTTACAAGTGATGCTTTTTAAAAACTAATGCCATGGAGAGAACCCTCGTGCACTGTTGGTGGGAATGTAGGCTGGTGCAGCCACTGTGGAAAACAGTATGGGGTTTCCTCAAAAAGCTAAAAATGAACTGCCTTTTGATCCAGCAATTCCACTACTTGGACTATACCCAAAGAATCCTGAAACACCAATTCATAAGAACCTATGCACACCTATATTCATAGCAGCACTATTTATAATAGCCAAGTGCCGGAAACAGCCTAAGTGCCCAGCAGTGGATGATTGGATCAAAAAACTTTGGTACATTTACACAATGGAATACTACACAGCGGAAAGAATGAAGGAACTACTACCCTTTGCAACAACGTGAATGGAACTGGAAAGTATTATGCTTAGTGAAATAAGTCAGTCAGTGAAAGACAAATGCCATATGATCCCACCCATTATAGGACAATAATGAACAAAACTAACAACAAGCAAAACAGAACCAAATATATGAATACAGTGAATAGGCCTTTAGTGAACAGGGGAAAGGGGGTTGGGGGGAGGGGGAAGGGGGGAGGAAGAGGCAAGGAAGAGGAGCAGTTTAGACAAGAACCTGGTATAAAGGAACCATGGACATGGACAATAGGTGGGGTTGACTTTGGGGGAGAATGTGTGGGCGGGGAGGGGGACAGAGGGGAGCAAAAAGGGATGGATGTAATACAACAACAATAAAATTAAATTAAATTTTAAAAAGCTAGGATTTCTGTTCTTCAAAAATTAAAAAAAAAAAAAAAGAAAAGAATCAGTTGGAAGATGCCAGAGTCAGAAGGGCCTGTGGTTCTGTACTATCTAGTTACAGGGTCCCCAGCCCCATGTGGCTACTGAACTCTTAAAATGTGGCTATCTGGATTACAATGGGCTGTGCATATGTGACACACTGACTTTGAAAACAATGAAGAAGGGTGAAAAATATCTCATTGAAAATATTTATATTTGTGGCATATTGAAATCATATTTTGACATATTGTGTTAAATAAAATATATTATAAAAATTAAAATAAAAATAAAAACTAATGCCATGGAGATAATGGTGGAGGGGGGAAGTTCTGGTGGAAAAAAAAAAGAAAAGAAAAACTAGATGCTGCAGCCCTTTTCTCTAGGAAGAAAGGCTAAAGAAATTTAAAACTTAAACTGAGCTATGGTATGAATAATAATGGTTAGAAATGATGCAAAAGAGGAAAAAAGATAGTGAATTACAAAATGTTATTAGCCAGCAGTTTGATGAATATATTACCTTAATGATTAGAAAAGTGTAATAGAATTGAGTGAACAAGAATACTCAGAATGACAAATTACACTTCGTTCTCAATCTCAACAAACTTTCAATTTAATATAATAATGACGTGAAGAACAAGTGGAATTCTCCAGCAAACATTTGGAGAGACAGAGGAAAAGATGAACATGGAAACGCTGAACATAGAATTACTCATAATAACTGGACCTGGAAGTAAAGGTAGGTGTACATTATGGGATAAGCATACCATAAATGGGAACAGAACTCTATACTCTGATCCTAGAGCAGGTAAGCATGTCTAGCAAACTGAAAGAAGATGAAAGACACATAGAGGTTATGAGGCAGCCTCTGCTGTCATCCTGACTAGTTTCCAATGTGAACTTCACCTGCTAGAATACAGCCTTGTACAAATTACTTAACATAGCTGCATCAGTTTCATCATCTAAAATGGGGATAATATTAGTAACTGTGTCATAAAGTTGAGCTTAGACTCAAATGCTTAAACACGTACATAGTACTCAGAACAGTGTCAAGCTCATGGGAAAAGCTCAAGAAATTTTCACTACATGGAAAATGTAATTTCAAAAGGTGAGGTGTTGGCATCTAGGAAAAATATATATTCTTTCATAATCATGTGCAACTCTTCAGTCTTTTTTTAAAATTAAAATTAAAATTTCAACCACACTTTTTACTTCTTTTTTTGAAAAAAAAAGCAAGAGGACCCTACATAATTGGCAATGCCAACTAATGGTAGGCACGCAGGGTTGGATAGTGAGTTCATTATATATGGTAATATTGAACAGCATTTATGGTTATCTTTTTCTACATATTCCCATAGCACTGTTTTCTCAGCCATCTTCTATGTAACACTAGGAAATCTAATTGTCCATTTATCTTGGTGCTTCCTTGAATATTGTCCTGCTATAGTTCCTGATTTCAAATTAGTGGACCTATTCCTCTGTCTATAGAGATATACAACTTGGCCTAGTAAATATACTTGAAATTCTGAATGTAAGAAATAAAAATAAGGAATCTTGTGTTTCTTCTCCTCCTTATGCCAGTTGATTCATACAAAAAATTCACTGATCATCTGTCTCACAAAAAAATCAAACAAATCAATATTACTTGCACAAACAACATAGATGAGACATTGAACAAATGCTATAAAAAGACATAGAATTTTGTATTTCATCATTGCCAAGAATGTATGTATATTCCTATGGGGAAGATAAAATAAACCAAACACATATCAAATAACCATAAACATTTAGTTAAGGGCTTGCAATAATAAATCATCTCAAACATATACACAATTTACAAAGAAATGGTTAAATAATGGGAATGAAGAGGAAAACATTTCATATTTTGAAGTGTTTTTAATATAATTTTGACAGAGCAGATGGGTCTTAGTTTGGGCTGAGAAGATTAGATCTGACTGGACAGCCAATAGAAAAGGAAATGGTCCTAGTGGTAATATAACATAAATATGATTGTTAGTCATGTATTTCTCAAAGAAATAATTTGCCAAAAATAATATTATTTTATCAAAAATTCCACATACACTTTGAAATTAACACACTCCTCATTAAAATAAGAACATTTCATAATGTCTTTCATTAATCTACAATTATTATTATATTAAAACCAAATACCTGTTTGGAAAACAGTAACAAATAGATTTACACTTGTTTTTCTGCAAAATGTTTAAAAGTTAAAATAAAATATGTTCTAATATGTTGATTATTTAAACCCTATCATAGTAAAATCTTCACTTCTCAAGACCGTGACAAAACCTAGCTTTTGTCACCTCCTTAATCTGGAGATTTTCATAATGACAACAATAATGGAGTTTTCTTGATGCAAAATCAACTAAAATGAGAAAGTAGTGTTCATATCATTTTTTAAGTTGCTATAAACCAACACTGGAAAAAAATGTTTCTATCATTATTTAAGCCTAATGATATGTGAATTCATTTAGTCTTGTCAAAGTCTCATTATTTGGCTTATTGGTGAAAATGTTGGTAATTACTACTGAATATATTTGTATATTTTAATTGCTATTTATTTCAAAAAAATTAACTACGAGAAACAAAAGAAAGCAATTAAAATATCAGCAGAGGTTGGCAGAGCAGAGCAGATAGCTGTTGGCAGCAGCAAACTATCAAATGCAATTCTTATCAGGAAAATTCACCATGTTCCAGTGATCATGTGACAAATATAGTAATAATAACTTTCCTCATGAACTAAGATCACAAAGGCTTTCCATATACTGTTTTCAGTTTGTCTAGTATGCAACATGTGTGTATATGCATGTACATACCTACATATGTGGGCAGTTCATTTGAGATATTCATTTTAATAGGAAACTTGCACAGATTACGGTAAAAAGATGAATACTCTTTTTGTCTTTGGATAACCTCTCAGAAAGGCTATTGATGTAACAAATGCAGTAATTGAAAGTTTAGCTCCACAATAAGAGTATTTCTTGATCTTTGACTCACATTGAGTAATTTATACATTGATTTATATTACCAGAGCGAAGATTTCTATATATCTTGGGGAACCAAAATAGTTTTGATCATTTAATTTACTCCTTGTATGTCTCTTCACCCCATAAAACATCCCACTTGGAGACTAGCAAATCCTAGGGACATATGGGAAATTATGCTACAGAGATAATGCAACTTTGGCAGTTTTCCAGAAAAAAAGTAGTGGATCTAAAAAGATTGGGTTGACCAAAAAGTCTTTTAGTTTTTTTCTATAAAATAAAACATATGCATACTTTTTCATTTTTACCAAAACTTTATTGATTTGGATACTGTTAATTTCAACTGGTCTACCCAACCAGGGAGCATCATTCAGCAAGAAATCTCTGGTATGAATCTTTGCAAACCACTTTTGACATATTAAATCAGTCACAGAACCTTTTTCATACTTTGCACAATTTTTTTTTTTTTTTTTGCATTTCAGTTGCATTTTCACCTGTCTTGAATAATAAAGTGTAATGCACCAGAAGTATTGCATATTTTCTTTCATCTTCAATATTTATGTATTCATTTTTAAAATAGTTTATTCATTTTTAAACTTAATTTTATTGTTGTTGTATTACATCCATCCCCTTTTTACTTCCCCCTCTTTCCCCTTCCCCACCCACCTACTCCTCCCAAAGTCAATCCCACTTGTTGTCCATGTCCATGGTTCTCCCATACTAGTTCCTTGATTAAACTGCTCCCCTTCTTTGCCTCCTCCTCCCCTCACCCATCTCCCCTCTGCCCACTGAGGGTCTATTCATTGTATTCACGTATGTGGTTCTATTTTGCTTGTTTATTTATTTTGTTTATTATTGTCCTGTAATAGGTGAGATCATATGACATTTTTCTTTCACTGACTGGCTTATTTCACTAAGCATAATACTTTCCAGTTCCATTCACATTGTTGCAAAGGGTAGGAGTTCCTTCATTCTTTCTGCTGTGTAGTATTCTATTGTGTAAATGTACTAAAGTTTTTTGATCCAATCATCCACTGCTGGGCACTTAGGCTGTTTCCAGCACTTGGCTATTGTAAATATATGAAGAACTTATGAGACTCAATATCAGAGAGACAGACAGCCGAATTAAAAAATGAGCAAAGGACCTAAACAGACAACTAACTCTCTGAGGAAGACATACAAATGACCCAGAGGCATATGAAAGAATGCTCAACATCACTAGCCATCAGAGAGATGCAAATTAAAACCACAAGATACCACCTCACACCTGTCAGAATGGAAATCATCAACAAATCAACAAACAACAAATGCTGGCGAGGATGTGGGGAAAAGGGAACCCTGGTGTACTGCTGGTGGGAATGCAGGCTGGTTCAGCCACTATCAAAAACAGTATGAAGTTTTCTGAAAAAAAAAAAAAAAAAAACTAAAAATGGAACTGCCTTTTGATCCAGTAATTATACTACTAGGACTATACCTGAGGAACCCTGAAACACCAGTTCATAAGAACCTGTGTAACCCCTATGTTCATAGCAGCACTATTCATTATTTTTAAAGAGAAGCGCCGAAAGGGAGGAAGAAAGGGAAAGAAACATCAATGCATGGTTTGCCTTTCACCTGCCTCCAGCTGGGGACCTGGCTGGAGACCTGGTTTGCAACCTGGTTATGTGCCCTGGCTGGGAATTGAACATGCAACCTTTGGGTTGTCAGTCCAGCACCTATCCACTGAGTCACATCTTCAATATTCAAATGGCTACACAAAAACACACCAATTTGGGTAAGTTCTTTTTAAATGCACATTGATATGACAGCTATCACAATACCATCTAACAAAGTTGTTTTAAATAAAGTTATAGACAATTAAGCACTGCTAGAGCCAATGTACCCAAAACAAACAAACAAAACAAAACAAAACAAAAAAAGAAAAAAGAAAAAACCCATGGACTTTAATGCCAAACTAATAGTATATTTTTCTTAAGGAAAGAACCATCATGGCCACCTTTCCTTACACTACAAAGTTTCAGGTTGATTAGTGAAAGCTGCTACCTAAATGTCTTACATGGTTCCAAGAATGCTTTGCTTGTGCAGGAGTTGCCATGTATTTTAATATTTATGACAACAATATAAAACTCAAGTGTATTATACAAATAATACTGTGGAGTGTAATGCCAATTTGTTATCACAACAGCATTGTATCCCTCGAGCCTATTCATTTTTGTGGCATTTAGAACACTTGCTCATTTTTGTTTGGAATGTTTACCCATGTTAAAAAGATTGTGGTATAAACTTTAAGGAGTAGGTCAGTATATCAGAATTAAGAAAATCATTAGAGCTGATCTCTCCCATGACTTCCCCCATCCCTTGCCTTCAGGTTACCTGTTGTAATTGGGCAGTATTTTCCATTATCATTGGAATGGAATTGGGTCCTGTGGCATGACTGGAAATATAAAACTGTTTACTGAAACCACATATCATGATAAGGCCAGAGAAAGAGGATAATGTAAATTGAGTGGATAAAATATTTTGCTAAATGTAGATCCCAGCTGCAACATAGTCATTATGGGATTAAGAAATTCTTCATTCACAGGTTCGATTCCCCAGCCAGGGCACATGACAAGGTTGCAAAACAGGTCTCCAGTCAGGTCTATGGCTGGAGGCAGGTGAAAAGCAACCATACATTGATGTCTCTCTCCCTCTCTCTCCTCCCCTCTTTCTAAAAATAATTAAATAAAATCTTAAGAAAGAAAAAGAAATTCTTCATTATGGTATCACAATAATATTTATCAAGTTACTCTAGAAACATTTTACAAGAATGCATGTGTAGGCCCTGGTTGGTAGCTCAGTTGATAGGCACTGGCTTGCAAATCCAAAGATTGCTGGTTCGATTCCCAGCCATGGCACATAACCGGGTTGCAAGCCAGGTCTCCAGCCAGATAAGTAGCTGGAGGCAGGTGAAAGGCAACCATACACTGATGTTTGTCTCCCTCTCTGCCTCTCTCCCTTACACTCTCTCTGGAAATAATAAATAAAATCTTTTAAAAAAAGAATTCATGTGTAACCAATGAAAAATAATATGAAAAATGAATAGGTGAGAAGATTAAGAATGAAAAAAAAAAAAAAAAAAAAAAAAAAAAAAAAAAAAAAAAAAAAAAAAAAAAAAAAAAAAAAAAAAAAAAAAAAAAAAAAAAAAAAAAAAAAAAAAAA